>JACCGJ010006509.1:0-41688 GCA_013407085.1 Atriophallophorus winterbourni
CAAGCAGGATTGAGTCAAAATGTTTTGCTGGGTCCCGTCGCCACCGTGCTATACGGAAATTCATGTAGTATCCGAAATAAGTGGTCCGAAATTTCTATCCTGGCACATGAGCTCCGGCCACATGCAATAGCACTGTCGGAAACCTGGCTATCAGAAACTGATTCTATCCCCGAGATGATAAGTAACAGATATTCTGTAGTCAGATGCGATAGACCTAGTGAATTAAATGGTGGCGGGGTTGCCATTTTTCTTGGGCTTGGTTTTCGAACTACAGAATCGAGCGTTCGGCTTAGCAAGCACAACGTGCAACTATGCTCCTGCGTCATCCACTCTTATAAACAATCAATGGTAATAGCGTGCGTTTATATGAGTCCTCAAGCTTAATTGCAGGATTTGAATAATCTGCTTGATAATCTCAGTTTATTGCGCTCCGAGGGTCTTATAGTGGGTGATTTCAATTTACCCCACATATCATGGTCGACTCAGTGTTCCACCGATAAATTGTCTGAAGACTTTACCGAATGGATTCACACGCATGCTATGAGCCAGCATGTCATTGAGCCAACAAGGTTTCGACAGGGTTTCTTACCTTCGTTACTGGATCTTGTAGTCTCTTCGAGTGGTGAAATGGTACGACAGGTAGAATACCTCCCTCCGCTAGGGAAGAGTGATCATATTATGATAAGCTTTCAACTAATACTCAGGTATGACAAACCTCCTCCTAAACTGAGGCTTGATTTTAAATGTGTAGATTGGGATCTTGTAACAGAAGAAGCTAAAACGATCCTGTCGCAATACACAGGTGAAGATGTGGCTGCTAATTGGCAGCTTCTCCATTGCTGTCTCTCGAGCTTGCAAGATAAGTTTGCTCCGTTGGTTCCTGTCAAGCGGCGCAACAAGCCAATGTGGTTCACACCTGCGATGCGCCGGGTGATTAAATTCAGGGATCAAGCCTGGAAAAGCTATAAGACTTCACAGACACAACGGTCCTGGATACAGTATAAGACAGTGAGGAATAAGGCTGTAGCTATGCAACGCACAGCGAAACGTGAATTTGAAACACGGTTGGCACGCAATATCAAGCAGGGCCCAAAGCGTTACTATAGCTATGCCCAATCTAAAGGCAAAACGCGCGAGTGGATCGGTAACCTGCAACAGGATAACGGACCCCATATAGTTTCAGATGTCGAAAAGGCTTTAGCGTTTCTCAAACACTTCCAGTCAGTCCAGAGAACTGACCGCCAAATAGACCCGCCTATCACACCAGTCTCTGTAAAATCGGATGGCATTGCTGCACTCGAGGTACTATATTTCACTAATGAGGAGATTAGAATTCAGCTTGCAGCAACTAACCCACATAAGTCTGCAGCCCCAGACGGTATTCACCCTCAGTTTATTAGAAACTTGGCGCCCGTACTAGCTGAGAGCGTGGGTCGTCTTTTTAACGCATCGCTGGTGCATGGAGTTATTCCGAGTGATTGGAAGCTAGCCGATGTTATCCCGATACACAAAAGCGGCAGTCGTTCTGTCTGTAACTATAGACCGGTAAGCCTTACTGTCATTCTGTGTAAGATCTTAGAGAGGCTGATCAGAGATCGGATCTGCAGGCACTTAGTTGGGTTTAAGTTGCTGGACTCTGCTCAACATGGCTTCCTTAAAGGAAAGTCGTGCCTAACAAACCTCTTGGGCTTTCTAAACGAGGTCACCAGAAAATTGGATAAGGGCCAACAGGTTGAGGTTTTCTACTTGGACTTCTGCAAGGCTTTCGACTCAGTGAACCATAGGCTGCTCGCGACCAAACTAGGCTATATGGGTATCGTTGGTCCTCTAAGGAACTGGATAGTAGGCTTTTTAAGCAACAGGTACTTTCGTGTCAGGGTGGGCAGTACGTACTCACCGAAAGTAAGGGTTACAAGTGGAGTTCCGCAGGGATCTGTACTCGGGCCGCTACTTTTCCTTATCTTCATCGATGACTTGGCAGCGGTTCTTAAGTGTCCCTGCTACATGTTTGCGGATGATGTCAAGTTTATTGGATCACCGAACGAACGTGATTTTATTGACGATATTGATATTGAAAAGATTATCAAGTGGTCTGTTACATGGGATCTACCAGTTATCTTCTCAAAAATCTATCTCTTGTCGAAAGTCGGCAAGAAGCTGACCCAGATGGTACACTTGTGATAATTGGGGTGCCGAGAGTACGCGACTTAGGTATAGAGATTTCTGCGGACTTCAAATGGGCTGATCAATGTGCAGCAGCTGCACATCGTGCTAGGAGCGCGCTGTTTCGCCTTCGATCAGTTTTATCCTGCAGGTCCCCGGAGGTTTTCATACCGATATACAAGGCTGTCGTTAGACCTCATCTCGAGTACTGCATTCAAGCTTGGTCACCTTATCTTGAAAAAGATATTGCCAGGCTTGAGGGTGTTCAGCGCCTTGCTACTCGTATGATCGAAGGGCAATCAGGTAGATCTTACGAGCAAAGACTATTAAGTCTAGGGCTCTTTTCACTGAAAAGAAGGCGGCTGCGTGGGGATCTGATAGAAACCTTCAAGATCATGGTCGGTTTTAGTACTATTCATCCAGGTGAAATGTATGTTCTCGCACCCAATGTTGGTACTCGAGGTCACCCTCTGAAACTGGCCAAACAACATGTCAGGTCTAATGCTCGTAAGCACTTCTTCAGTGAAAGAGTAGTAAGCTACTGGAACTGCTTACCTGAAGATGTCGTGAACTCCAACTCTGTAATGTGTTTCAAGAATAGACTTGATGCCATATGGAGCTCATTATTTCCTGCATTTTGCCCCTAATTGAGTATTGATATTGTATTTACCTGGTCTTTGAAATGCATTAATGTCTCCTCACCTTTGGTGAGGGGAGTTTTTGCTCTACATTCCAGGTAACCATCCTACCAGAAGAAATCTGTGAACCTATTTTGTTTGAAGTGGTGGGCGCTCTTTTTGGCATACCACCGGAAGAAATCTGGACGCTCGATTGGCGACTGCCACAACAAGCAAGAAAACCGAGCCGCGTCTCGATAATTTAGCGACGATTAACTCGCAATTGGCTTCAATCCGAAGCGAATTGCGAGCGTTGCAGAAAAAAGGCACTTTTCCCGAGAAAAGTTTGAAAACCAGGACCAGAAACATTCTGATCCTTAACGAGCAAGAGCCTTTTATACAGGAGGCTAAAGCACGACGCAGTTTAGATCGCAAATGCGTACAAAATTTACTGCGTCTGGCAGACCTTAAGCCCAATCTACAGATAGTTCGGGTACACAGAATCGGTCTGTATAAGAAAGGAAACCAAGCAAGGCCAATCTTGGTGGAATTCAGAAATCAGAGAGACAGAGACCTGTTTCTCTCTAAAGGCGACCAAATACATACCAATACAAATGGTTTGTATAGATTGGTGCCAGATAGCCGCCCAGTTTCAGCAAATTATTTTGCGTTCCAGCGTTCGGGTAGCAAAGTAGCAAAACCGAAGAGCAACCCTGATAAGCGCCGATTGAATAACTCCGCAACAGCGGATATTTCAATCAAGAACGCTCAAGTGGTGGTAGAAAATATAGGGGACGAATCGTGGCTAAGTTGTGATGCAGCAAACGAAAGCCTCGCTTCGTATGCGCTCAACGCTCCTGCATTAAGAACCTCTACGCCACAACCTTCCAGCGACGTAGATTCTCCACACAGCACTAATTTGGACATACCAAAAAACTTGGTAATACCTCGGGTTTTGCGCCCGAGGGTTGTCCGAAATTAGGCGGGGTACATCGAAATGCTGTGAGCATACTATACACAAATGCTTGCAGCGTGCGTAGTAAATGGCTGGAATTAATGCAGAAAGCCTCCAATAGTAAATCTAGGATCCTAGGTATATCAGAGACCTGGCTTCAAGATGCAGACATTATTCCAGTTGATCTTCTTTCGACATATACAGCCATCAGATCGGATAGACCAGATGGTAGACACGGAGGAGGAGCTATAATACTACTACAACATGGTATTAAATACCAAGACTCTGGCATCAAAATGGCCACCTTCGGCATCCAGCTGGTCTCGACAATCGTCACAGACGGTAAGCTTTCTTTTGCGTTAGGCTGCTTATACAGGGCACCCGGCGCTTCTGAGGAGGAGGACCAGGAACTTAGGGAACTTCTCACCAGGTTGCTCAAAACTGCCCCACGAGTCTATTTAATAGGTGATTTCAACTTACCGGGTATTGACTGGGACACTCAGACAACCTGTGATAGAATTTCCCAGGTATATCTCGATTGGATGCACTCCAGTGCGCTTCATCAGCACGTAAGTGAGAAAACTAGGTACAGAGATGGACATTCACCATCTACACTGGACCTACTTTTGTCTAAAGGTCCTAAAGATGTCCAAAACCTCTCTTACGACTCACCTTTAGGGAAAAGTGACCATGTCACCATAATATTCCAGGCAATTCTCTGTTTTCATAAGCCACCAGTCAAATACAGGCGTAATCTAAATCGAGTTGACTGGAATGCTGTACGGCTTTCCGCTTTACGATGTGACTGGTACTCTGAAACCAATGACATCGAAAGTAAATGGTCGGTTATTAAGCGCAATATTTTAAGTCTTCAAGACCTTTACTGTCCTTTCCGACCTATACGGCTAAAGAACAAGCCACCTTGGTGGACTCCTGCGGTGCGACGCAACATTATTAGGCGCGACAGACACTGGCGGAGATACACAGCCTTGCCAACCTATAGAAATTGGTCGTGCTATAAGGCTTCGAGGAACAACACAGTAAAGCTACAACGGAAGCTTAAGCGATGCTACGAAACTTACCTGGCGAAGTCTGCTAAAAAGTACCCTAAGAAGTATTATAGTTATGTTCAGTCTAAGGGTAAGACAAGGGAGCACATAGGTACCCTAATATTAGACAATGGCCAGAAAGCCAATTCTGACCCCGAAAAGGCAGCAGCTTTGATGGATTATTTTCGAAGCGTACATAGAATGGATGGCGGGGATGCGATTCACTCAGTCCCAACTCTTAATACGGAAATGGGTGCCTCACTAAGCGAAGTAGTTTTTTGCACGGATGATGTCGCACGTGTCCTAAAGAATCTAGACGGAAATAAATCCGCCGGACCTGACGATGTGCATCCTAAAATTGTAAAGGAAATATCTACGGTACTAGCAGGGCCTCTATGTGAGTTATATAACGAATCGTTCTGCAAAGGCATCCTACCAGATGACTGGAAGAAAGCCATTGTCGTACCCATTCCAAAGGGAGGTTGCGCAAACATAGTTAAGAATTTCCGACCGGTAAGCTTGACTAGTGTTTTATGTAAAACCTTGGAGAGACTTATCAGGGATCGATTGTGCAGCCACCTCGTGCACAATTCATCATTAAGCACGGTTCAACATGGCTTTCTTAAAGGAAGGTCGTGTCTCTCAAATCTTTTATGCTTTTTAGATCGAGTTTCTAAGACACTGGATGAAGGCGGACGGGTAGAGGTCTTTTACTTAGACTTTAGTAAGGCGTTCGACTCGGTTAGTCACAGGTTCCTAGGGATGAAGCTCTCGGCCAAAGGCATATCTGGTAAGCTTCACGACTGGATAACCAGTTTTCTTCGTGATAGATCCTTCCAGGTCCGTGTAGGCGATACTACCTCTGAATTCGCAACAGTTACCAGTGGGGTCCCACAAGGTTCAGTATTAGGCCCAATACTTTTTCTGATCTTCATCGATGATCTGGCATCGCAGTTGTCATGTCCCTGCTACATGTTTGCTGATGATGTCAAATTCACCGGATCCAGTGATCACGGTGATTTGTTGAGAGATATTGAAAAGGTCATTAAATGGTCGCAGGATTGGGATCTTCCTCTGAACTATAGTAAATGTCATCTGTTGTCTGCAGCAGTCGACAGAATTACAGTAACTGCGAATAACGGTAGGATCGACTTTCAATCTATTCAGAGGATTAAGGATTTGGGTATAGTCGTAACAGCGGACTTCAAATGGGCTGCGCAGTGTGCCACCGCTGCACAACGAGCTAGAGGAGAACTCTTTAGGCTTAAATCCGTTCTGACATGTAGAACGCCGGAAGTGTTTATCCCTTTATATACGGCGATTGTCAGGCCGCATTTAGAATACTGCGTGCAAGCCTGGAGCCCCTTCTTTCAAAAGGACATATTACTATTAGAAAGAGTCCAACGACTGGCTATTAAAATGGTTGAAGGTATGTTTGGGAAACCCTACGAAGAACGTCTAATTTCTTTA
Source organism: Atriophallophorus winterbourni (assembly GCA_013407085.1). Classification (NCBI taxonomy): domain Eukaryota; kingdom Metazoa; phylum Platyhelminthes; class Trematoda; order Plagiorchiida; family Microphallidae; genus Atriophallophorus; species Atriophallophorus winterbourni. Next base: position 6,255 of record JACCGJ010006509.1, read on the forward strand.
GGTCTCTTCTCCCTTCGGCGTCGGCGTCTACGGGGTGACCTCATAGAAACTTTCAAAATCCTGAAAGGCTTAGGCGACGAGGGCTGTCAAATCCTGTTCTCTCGAGCGATCAACCCCTCAACTAGAGGACATACATTGAAGCTCGCGAAAAACCACAGCCGTCTGAATCTTAGGCAACACTTTTTCAGTGAAAGAGTGGTAAGCTTCTGGAACAAGCTGCCTGAGGAACTAATAGCTTGCACATCAATAGGTGCATTCAAAAGGGGTTTAGATGCCTTGTGGCTTGGGCTTTTCCCAGACTTTTTCCCGTAAATATGCAGGTTGTCTGTCGTCAGAATTGTCCATTTTTTGTTCATTTTGAAATTATATGGTCTTGACCGCAATTTAAAAAAAACACAAAAAAATCCTGTTATATAATGCCTCGTTTTAAATGTCATGTTTTAAATGTACGCACCAATTTTCCATAGCTAACCTCTCACCGGCTTGGTGAAGAGAAACCCTTTCCGTTTTTCTCAGTCGCAGCTACAAATTCTGGGACCAGAGGACGGCTTGGAAATCATCGGACGTACCTTCGCATACGACGAGAATACCAGAGGAAAATGAACCAACTTTGGCAGTGGTGGGCGCTCCTTTGAAGCTTTCCACAGACGGAAATTCTGGACGCTCGATTGGCTTATCTCTTGGCGGCGCGATCGTCGAGGATATCCAAATCACAATAAGAAAAAACGCTTTGGCAGTGGTGGTTGCTTCTCTGCAGCTTTCCACCGAAAGAAATTCTGGACGCTCGATTGGCTCGTTAGCCACATACTGTCCTGTGCAAACTGAACTGAACTGAACTGAAAGTGACCGTAAAAAATCTTATGCTGAAGTTGTGAGGGAGAGCACAACGAGGATCAACAATTCGAATCTTACGGGGACTAAATCTTCTGGTCCTAAAAAGCCACGCGATAGCACCAAAGAAGCTATTCCGTCAGTGAAGGATGATTCGATTGTTATTACGAGAAAAAAGTCTCGTTCCAAAAAGCCTCGAAACAGCAATATAGTGGATAGGGCGTCGACTCAAGCTGTAGCTGCTACTATCACGGCAGAGGGATCGCCTTCGAAGCATCGTAAAAGTCGAAGCAAGGCTAAATCGAAAAAGATTTTGAATACCAGGGGGCTTCCTTCCTCCCAGTCAAACCTACTTGCTGCTGTCGTTTCTAGCCTCGAGAAAGTCTCCAGGGACATTGAAATGATTAAATCAGCGCGTCTAGGGATTCGAGACAAATCTCGTAATGTCCTGGTGCTGAATCAGGATGAACCCTACATACGCGAGGCTAAAGCACGTAGATCACTGGATAGGACGTGCATAAGAAATCTGCTCCGAAATGCAGAAATGCGTCCTGACACAGCGATAAGGCGCGTTCATCGTGTAGGAGTGTGGAAGGGCACCAAAGGTGCGACGGGCATAAGTCCAAGGCCTCTCTTAGTTGAATTTATCTCACAGAACGATCGTGATAAATTCCTAGCAGGTTATAATAGTCTGGACAGAATCACCAAAGGTAAACACGTTGTTGTGCCCGACGACAACAACGGATCTACAAAGAAGAGTGATCTTTGGCATGAAATGCCGAGTGGCAGCTTGCAATGTCCTTCGGAAAAAGATATGGCAGTATCAGATGCAGAAACTACGGAGGGTTCTTTGGATCTGAACGTCGTTCATAGTACTTACCCCGCAATTCCGCAGCTGATGGTTAGTAACCTTCAGAATACAACGGTACTTCAAGAGGTAGAGGTTTATTCATCCATCCAGAATAGCACGCCAAAAAACGTGCTGTCTCCTCGGGTACTACGCCCGAGGAACAAGCAGGATTGAGTCAAAATGTTTTGCTGGGTCCCGTCGCAACAGTGCTATACGGAAATTCATGTAGTATCCGAAATAAGTGGTCCGAACTTTCTATCCTGGCACATGAGCTCCGGCCACATGCAATAGCACTGACGGAAACCTGGCTATCAGAAACTGATTCTATCCCCGAGATGATAAGTAACAGATATTCTGTAGTCAGATGCGATAGACCTAGTGAAACAAATGGTGGCGGGGTTGCCATTTTTCTTGGGCTTGGTTTTCGAACTACAGAATCGAGCGTTCGGCTTAGCACGCACAACGTTCAACTATGCTCCTGCGTCATCCACTCATATAAACAATCAATGGTAATAGCGTGCGTTAATACGAGTCCTCAAGCTAAATTGCAGGATTTGAATAATCTGCTTGGAAATCTCAGTTTATTGCGCTCCGAGGGGTCTCAGGTTCTTATACTGGGTGATTTCAATTTACCCCACATATCATGGTCGACTCAGTGTTCCACCGATAAATTGTCTGAAGACTTTACCGAATGGATTCACACGCATGCTATGAGCCAGCATGTCATTGAGCCAACAAGGTTTCGACAGGGTTGCTTACCTTCGTACTGGATCTTGTAGTCTCTTCGAGTGGTGAAATGGTACGACAGGTAGAATACCTCCCTCCGCTAGGGAAGAGTGATCATATTATGATAAGCTTTCAGCTAATACTCAGGTATGACAAACCTCCTCCTAAACTGAGGCGTGATTTCAAATGTGTAGATTGGGATCTTGTAACAGAAGAAGCTAAAACGATCCTGTCGCAATACACAGGTGAAGATGTGGCTGCTAATTGGCAGCTTCTGCATTGCTGTCTCTCGAGCTTGCAAGATAAGTTTGCTCCGTTGGTTCCTGTCAAGCGGCGCAACAAGCCAATGTGGTTCACACCTGCGATGCGTCGGGTGATTAAATTCAGGGATCGTGCCTGGAAAAGCTATAAGACTTCACAGACACAACGGTCCTGGATACAGTATAAGACAGTGAGGAATAAGGCTGTAGCTATGCAACGCACAGCGAAACGTGAATTTGAAACACGGTTGGCACGCAATATCAAGCAGTGCCCAAAGCGTTACTATAGGTATGCCCAATCTAAAGGCAAAACGCGCGAGTGGATCGGTAACCTGCAACAGGATAACGGACCCCATATAGTTTCAGATGTCGAAAAGGCTTTAGCGTTTCTCAAACACTTTCAGTCAGTCCAGAGAACTGACCGCCAAATAGACCCGCCTATCACACCAGTCTCTGTAAAATCGGATGGCATTGCTGCACTCGAGGTACTATATTTCACTAATGAGGAGATTAGAATTCAGCTTGCAGCAACTAACCCACATAAGTCTGCAGGCCCAGACGGTATTCACCCTCAGTTTATTAGAAACTTGGCGCCCGTACTAGCTGAGAGCGTGGGTCGTCTTTTTAACGCATCGCTGGTGCATGGAGTTATTCCGAGTGATTGGAAGCTAGCCGATGTTATCCCGATACACAAAAGCGGCAGTCGTTCATCTGTCTGTAATTATAGACCGGTAAGCCTTACTGTCATTCTGTGTAAGATCTTAGAGAGGCTGATCAGAGATCGGATCTGCAGGCACTTAGTTGAGTTTAAGTTGCTGGACTCTGCTCAACATGGCTTCCTTAAAGGAAAGTCGTGCCTAACAAACCTATTGGGCTTTCTAAACGAGGTTACCAGAAAATTGGATAAGGGCCAACAGGTTGAGGTTTTCTACTTGGACTTCTGCAAGGCTTTCGACTCAGTGAACCATAGACTGCTCGCTACCAAACTAGGCTATATGGGTATCGTTGGTCCTCTAAGGAACTGGATAGTAGGCTTCTTAAGCAACAGGTACTTTCGTGTCAGGGTGGGCAGTACGTACTCACCGAAAGTAAGGGTTACAAGTGGAGTTCGCAGGGATCTGTACTCGGGCCGCTACTTTTCCTTATCTTCATCGATGACTTGGCAGCGGCGATTAAGTGTCCCTGCTACATTTTTGCGGATGATGTCAAGTTTATTGGATCACCGAACGAACGTGATTTTATTGACGATATTGAAAAGGTTATCAAGTGGTCTGTTATATGGGATCTACCAGTTAACTTCTCAAAAAGCTATCTCTTGTCGAAAGTCGGCAAGAAGCTGGCGGTAGCTGGCCCAGATGGTACACTTGTGATAACTGGGGTGCCGAGAGTACGCGACTTAGGTATAGAGATTTCTGCGGACTTCAAATGGGCTGATCAATGTGCAGCAGCTGCACATCGGGCTAGGAGCGCGCTGTTTCGCCTTCGATCAGTTTTATCCTGCAGGTCCCTGGAGGTTTTCATACCGATATACAAGGCTGTCGTTAGACCTCATCTCGAGTACTGCATTCAAGCTTGGTCACCTTATCTTGAAAAAGATATTGCAAGGCTTGAGGGTGTTCAGCGCCTTGCTACTCGTATGATCGAAGGGCAATCAGGTAGATCTTATGAGCAAAGACTATTAAGTCTAGGGCTCTTTTCACTGAAAAGAAGGCGGCTGCGTGGGGATCTGATAGAAACCTTCAAGATCATGGCCGGTTTTAGTACTATTCAACCAGGTGAAATGTATGTTCTCGCACCCAATGTGGGTACTCGAGGTCACCCTCTGAAACTGGCCAAACAACATGTCAGGTCTAATGCTCGTAAGCACTTCTTCAGTGAAAGAGTAGTAAGCTACTGGAACTGCCTACCTGAAGATGTCGTGAACTCTAACTCTGTAATGTGTTTCAAGAATAGACTTGATGCCGTATGGAGCTCATTATTTCCTGCATTTTGCCCCTAATTGAGTAATGATATTGTATTTACCTGGTCTTTGAAATGCATTAATGTCTCCTCACCTTTGGTGAGGGGAGTTTTTGCTCTACATTCCAGGTAACCATCCTACCAGAAGAAATCTGTGAACCTATTTTGTTTGAAGTGGTGGGCGCTCTTTTTGGCATACCACCGGAAGAAATCTGGACGCTCGATTGGCGACTCTGCCACATATCCTCCTGTGCAAACTGAACTGAACTGAACTCAAAAAGATAAAGCGCGGTACGTTCAACTTGGTTGTATTTCCCACGCTCTTACACATAATCTAATTCCAGATCGCTGTTCTCTGACTTTTGCTGTAAATTGTTAATCAATTTATCGCATTATATACACATCGTAACTAGAATCAACATATTCTATTACGTTTTTTGAAATTTTTTATATATATTCATTGTTATTTGAATTTTTAAAAAAAATCAAACTATGCCTAAAGCTTCATATCCCTGCATTTCAAGTGAATGTGGTAAGAAGGTTGTAAAAGGCATAGCTTGTGATGTGTGCCAGAGATGGGCGCATCCAAAATGCTCTGGCATTCTTGCCAAGCATTATGAAACTTATTGTAAAATTAGTTTCATGGAATGGGTATGTTGGGAGTGTAAGAGAAACGCCAGGGAAGTATTCCTGAGGACCTCCGCTAGTATTTTAAACAATGTTGAGGCAAATAATAAGAGTTCTCCGTTGTCCTACGCCGAGGTCGTAAGAATAAGAACAACCCCGTCAACAAAACCCGGCCCTGCTCGCAGTATCATCAATAAGAATAAAAAAGCAACACAGGGCAAAAAGAACCCAAAAAAGAAAACCGTCGATAACAGTAAATGTCCGGTAATAACACAGCAAGCTAACTACGTTGCTTTAGAAAGGCAAATAAATGCCTTAGCTGAGAAAGTTAGTAAGCTTGCTGCACCCCACAAAATGGCGGAAACGAGGCCATCTCGTACTCTCCTCATACTAAATAAAGAAGAGCCGCTGATTCGCGAAAGCAAATCCTGGCGCCAAATGGACCGTTCCAGGGTTCAAGATATTTTGCGCATGGCAGGGCTAATTAACTGCCAGGTAAAAAGGGTCCATCGTGTAGGCCGGTGGAACCCAACTGTAAATAGCGCTCGTCCGATCTTGGTAGAATTCATGAACAAGCAGGACAGGGATACGCTTCTTTTAAAAAGTGCTTACCTTGAGCGCTACACAAATGGGCGATTCAAAGTTGTCCAAGATAAGGGGCCTCAACCACATTTTCATGGAAAGCGTTTAAAAACGCCCATGACTGGCTTGAAAACTCCCATAAAAGGGATCAACCTTAGCCACCATAAAATGTTTAGGTCATCTGCGGTAGTTGTCATTGAAGATGTACTCCAAAATGGGCCGCCAGTAGAATACGAGCGCATGAAAAACTCGCTTTTCAGTAAGCTTCTGAACGAGGAAAATCTATGTACAACTGCCATTAGGCCGGTGCAAGTTCGTTCGCAAGGGCAGTCTAGCCACTTATAAACTTCTCCGGTTCCAAAAAACGGGGTGCTCCCACCCCGAGTAAAGTTAGTTTAAAATGTGCGCAGAATAGAAATACCCGTGTACTGTACACAAATGCTTGCAGTATACGTAATAAATGGGGCGAGCTGCAGCTTGCTGCACTGGAAAACCAGGTCGACATAATTGCCATCTCTGAATCATGGTTGAAACCAGATGATCATGTTCCGTCATTTGTATCAACTAAGTATTCCATCTATCGTCAGGATAGGGATACTGGTGCTACGGGAGGGGGAGTGGCAATTATGATAAACGAAGATCTTCCCCACAGTGAGACATCGATAAAGATCGCTTCTCACTCAATCCAACTAACATCGGTATTTCTTACTGTCGCTAGAAAAAGACTGGCACTTGCATGTGCTTATAGAAGCCCGACTGCTTCATCATTAGACGACCAATTACTGATGGACACATTGGAAGTACTGGAAGGGCAATGCAACGCATTACTAATTGTCGGAGACTTCAATCTCCCGGGCATTGATTGGCGTACTGAAATTTCTTCACCAGGGTCAGTTGAGTCGCAATATCTAGACTGGTTTCATGTCGGGGCCCTTTATCAACATGTCAGGGAACATACAAGGTTTAGGACAGGACATACTCCGTCAACTTTAGATTTGGTTCTATCGTCTCATGAAAGAGATATTTATGGAATCAAATACCTTTCGCCACTAGGCAAGAGCGACCACGCTGTAATTCTTCTTGACTGGACTTTAGTGCATCCTAGTCCTCAAGTAAAGATGTCCCGCAACTTTGGTCGAATGACATCGTCCAACTACAAACTAAAGCAATGAATCTAAGTTGGGAACCAGACGAATTAGAACCTACTGTAGAAATCAGGTGAAATATTATAAAAGGGCACCTTTTACAACTACAGGATGATTTTGCTCCTCTACAACCAGTGAGAACGCGAGGAAAACCACCCTGGTGGAGCGCGTCTATTCGCAAGGCTATTAGATGTCGTGACCGTAGCTGGAGGGCGTACAAATTCTGTGGAACTCACAGATCTAGACTGCAGTACATACAGACCAGAAATTCAGCTGTTGCGCTGCAAAGGAAAGCTAAAAGGGACTTCGAATCCCGACTTGCCATAAAAGCAAATATTAACTTGAAAGCTTTTTATGGCTATGTTCAGTCCAAGCGATCATTAAGAGAAGAAATAGGTACGTTAGTGCTGGACGATGGCAATACGGCTTTGACTGCACCGGAAAAAGCCGATGCGTTGCATTCATTCTTCTGCAGTGTTTATCGGCGCGATTCAGGTAACTGTTTAGAAACTCACGAGTGCAGAGCACCTCCCTTTAGCTCGGTGGGGGTTAATCAGGAAATGGTCACCACAGTTCTGTCGCAGCTGGATAAAACTAAGTCAGCTGGCCCCGACGGTATACATCCGGCTATTCTTCAACCGCTCGCAAATATAGTTAGCCTTGCAATCAGAAATCTTTTCGGAACTACCTTACTCCAGGGTATACTACCGGATGATTGGAAACGAGCGGCGGTAATAGCCATATACAAAAAGGGTCCCATTTCGGATGTACGCAACTACAGGCCAGTAAGCCTGACAAGCATTCTTTGCAAGTGCTTGGAAAAAATCATTCGGCAACAGGTATGTAAACATTTGGTAGCCAATTCCTTACTATCCGATGCCCAGCACGGATTCTGGAAAGGAAGGTCCTGCCTAACCAATATTCTAAGCTTTCTGGACGAAGTGACATTACGCCTCGATGAAGGGAGAGTAGTCGAAGTCTGCTATCTTGATTTTCAAAAGGCATTTGACTCGGTGAACCATAGGTACCTTCTGCACAAACTAAATATGTGTGGCGTCACAGGTGACCTACATCGATGGTTAGACAGCTTGCTAACTAATCGCACTAACTATGTTAGAATTGCTTGGGAGTGTTCGCAGGAATCACTGATTCTCAGTGGAGTGCCTCAAGGCTCGGTGCTTGGTCCATTACTTTTTCTTATTTTTGTAAATGACCTGGCAGCGTGCTTGAGTTCACGCTGCTTCCTGTTTGCTGATGATCTTAAGATCCTAGGAACCGACAGTAGAGATACGCTTATCTCTGATTTAGAAAAAGTAATCGAGTGGACAAAGACCTGGGACTTGCCACTAAACCTGGGGAAGAGCTGTCTTCTGACGACTGATTTAGCTACAACCCAACTAGAGGTTGGAGAAGGAACTATCAGAATAGCGGCTGCTCAGAAAGTGGAGGATCTTGGCATTACTATAACAGGCGATTTTAAATGGGCTACTCAATGTGCCGAAGCTGCAAACAAGGCTCGCCGAGAATTGTTCAGACTTCGCTCAGCGTTATCTTGCCGAAAACCTTCAATCTTCATCCCCTTATACAAAGTAGTCGTGCGGCCTCACTTGGAGTACTGCGTTCAATCATGGGCACCGTACTTAAAAAAGGATATAGCATGTCTCGAAAGGGTCCAGCGCCTTGCGACTAGGATGGTTGAGGGTCAGGCAGGTAAAACTTATGAGGCTAGACTCAAGGACCTCGGTTTGTTCTCACTAAAGAGACGGCGGCTGCGAGGTGAACTAATAGAAGCCTTCAAGATTCTAAAGGGTCTTACAGGTGATAATATTACTGAAATCCTTAAACTTGCACTTAAAGCAGCTACAAGGGGTAATTCCATGAAACTTCTTAAGAGTAGGCCCAGGATGCTGGCACGTGAGCACTTTTCAGCAACCGTATGGTCAACTTCTGGAACAAGCTCCCAGATTGTATAGTAAGCCTCCCAAATGTGTTGAGCTGTAAAAGGGAATTAGACGGTAAATGGTCTATCATATTTCCGCATATTGTCTAATAAAAAACTTTAAAAAAACGTATTTTTACATTTTTATCATATCTGTTTAGGCCCGGACAACCTGACAGTAAATTAGCCCACATGCAGTCTATGACTGTGTTTCACTTTACTTCAACTAGGCTAGTGATTTCATACACCACACATTGTTCACGCAAATTATTGCATTGTTTCCTGAATAGCTGACCTCTCACCGTGCTGGTGAAGAGAAACCTTACCTTACTTACCAGATATTCGGAAACAAGAAAGTGTGAGAAGTACGAACTGTATACTCGATATCGAAGTGCCGGGTGCTCAACCGCATACCGTCGAAGAAAATCTGGGCGCGTGATTGGCTATTAGCCACCTTCAGCCCTGTGCAACTTGAACTTGAACTTGAACTTGAACTGAAAAAGAAAACTAACCTGAGTTTCCATGGCGACATGGCGAATTTTTAAATGTCAGCTTAATGCTACGTCGAAAATATTTTACGCCCAGTGATGTTTCTGCACACAGTTCCTCAGATGATTGCTTTGTTTCCTTTCTGGGGAAAGTTTATAACCTGACTCCTCTAATAGCCCAATACAGAAGTACGTTTTATTGCCGTAACTATTCTTCAATTTATAAAAATATCATAACAACATAAATATATATCGGACTTCAACGAATGAAAAATTATTACTATCAATTGTTTTAATTTTCCGGAAACACTCTCAATTATTCATTGAATCTGAATTTTGTTAGACCTTTTAACGAAACCTATTCAACCAAAATTAGAAAGGTATAATCAATGTGATGAAAGTTGCTTGAATTACACAATTGATTACATTAGGTAGAGAAATATGTGTTTCTGAGGCGATCCTTGAACAATTTTTTATTCACCATACAGAACGCATAAAATTTGAAATGTAAGTTCTCTGACGATTGAACTGGTTCACATTGGGTGTATTTCACAAGTTGATATAAATAAAACTCTGTTAAAAGTAATAGAAACTAATGTTCTCCTGGACTAGGTTGCTGATATAAAGAGATGCGGCTTACAAGGGCTTGACCCCCTGTCGTCTATCAAGAAGAAGAAGAAGAAGAAGAAGAATAAGAGATTTTATTTCGAAAGGAATGCTGTTCCAATATACAACGGAATATTAATTGAAAATTATGTTCAAGAAGAACAATGTAATTATGGTTCCTGCCAATGCAGTTCAAATAGTCGTGCAATAAAAATGTCACACAAAATGTAATATAAAACCCCTTCACAAAAATTGTTGAAAAACAATGTGTTTAACCCATCAAAGTGTGTGAGTACATGTCATAAAACAGGCTTTTGGTGCCAGCTTCGCTAAAAAGCGGCTTACAAGTTTCGAAATGGTTAATTCATCACTGTTTTAAAATATGTGAATTTAGTAAAATCAGAATGATGAAGTCACCTAACATTGTTCATCAACGCAATCCGTGTTGAAAATAGGCGGATAATTTCGAATCTAGCAATATTATTCATATAAAAGTTGGATCATTTTAGAAATCAGCAGAATAAGTACAAGAAATCTTTTAAATTGAATATTCAAATTGATTGTTATTATTAATATTATCACACAAGTTATACAGACGATGTGCTTTATATACAGCATCGTTGCTTTACAAAATGGTCATTTCAGAGTGTTGCTACTTCGCTAGTACATTTTTTAAACAGTTTATGTTACTACACCTATTCCAAAAACTAGAATATGAAAGTCTACTGCTCAGGTGTCTTAAATTATTGGATTACTTATCGGTTGGTTACTTAATACGTGGCTAACACTGACGGTTTTCCTAACATTGTCATTTTATGACAATTTAATGGGTATTGAAAAGATTTTACGACCGGCCTTCTTAACTAAATACATTTCTCTTAAAGTTGCGCGATATGATTAAACAATGAGTAATGTGGGTTTAGAGAAATAATGTTAATATGAGCTTCATTGATGCGAAGGTAGAGTTATGGTGATTATTTGAAATTTAGATAATTATTGAAAAACCCCAAAGAATATCGACGATATTCTACTTATCTACCTAACACTAACTTGCATTGATAAATGAAAATCAAGCTGATGCTCATGATAGTCAAAACAAGTTTGTTTTTCAATAAAATCTAGCAGCAGAAACTTTGATCAGAGGAAGTATGTTCATGTCTCACATCAATCACACAGCAAAACGACTATTAGCAATTACATTACTGATAGTAATATTCAAAAAGAAAGAAATGAAACATGATCTGTGCTTCATATAGATTCACAAAGTGAGATAAAAGTTTTAAAATGTTTTAGGAGCCAAGCTAGTCATAGTTGAATTCTTGTCAATATTCTGGAGAGTAAACACTCCGATATTTCAGAATTATTTGCATGGTATGAATCAGGTCTAACAAAGGATAAACATAACTGAGGTTTATATCGAATGAAGAAAACTTTATGTTCACAGAAGAGTTAAAATTGTGATTAATATGGAAAACTATGTGTAAATCTACATGGTTCAATTTCAATATAGTGACTAGAAATGGCTCGTATTCTGATTTATTCAAGTTCAAGGCAAATCCTCTCTATATGTACATCGAAACTTTGGTGTCTACTCTCAACAAATCATCTACAAATTGTTGTATTCACCGATTTAGGATGAACAATTTCTCTTGCAGCACTTGCGGAGATATACATTATTGGTTCGATGGGTAGAATTTCCATGCTGTTGGCGTGATCTACGATCAGCAACTGAGATTAATATGTAATCTTCTCCGAAATAAAGACGACACTTTACTGTGTTCAGTTAAAATAACGGGCAAAGCAAATTCATCGCAGACAAGAGACTTAATATTAATCACATGAATATCATTTTTAACTGCCATTGTAACCTACTAAAGTTTTCAATTATCTTCGTTAATTCGATAAAATTATCGCTAAATATTCATGACAAATTTTAGCTCCCTTGAATAGCCGATCTCGTTCACGCTTTATCTTTACTTTCAAAATCATCATTAAGATTTTGAGTAAAATTAATCAACAAATTCATGGCTACAAATATGCGAAAGTTTTAGATGGCAATTTACCGGAAACATTTAGAAGCGTGATTCAACAGTTTTTGTTGTAGTCCCCTCGATCACCTGTATTCTCAAATAGTATGATGTTATTTGTATCACACGTCTCTCTTGGGACATATTCTTCCTTTCAGAACTGAAGAAGCAATCGATTAAATCGCTGTTATGCAGTATTTGATGAGCTTTGGGGGAATTCCTTTGGCACTCGGAGGCTTTTCTTTCCCATTAGTTGTTGATCGCTCTGTTAAGCTCCTCGAGAGTAGTATGTGTATCAAATTGTTCAATGGTTGGCAAAGCTCAACATTTGCTAGTGCATATGGTAGAACGTTGATGTATTAAGAGTAGGAATATGACATTGTTTAAACATATGGTAACAAATTCCAAAATTGATTTAGACACTTTAAGAGTCATCATTAAACGTTATAATCTGAATAATCTCCACTAACTTGCATGATTTTAAAAATTATCAAGTACTGTAAACAAATTTATTGTTTTTTAGGCAATCATGCAAACCATCATTTTTAGGAATAATGTTCACGACATTACACGCCATAACCAGTTTCTGACCGTTTGTCTTCATAAGGTTGAAAACGTATGGTTAGTTTACGTGAGCATTGATACTGTGTACAAATCCTAAACCAAGTTATATTTGGAAGTCACCGTTATTTAGGTTGGTACAAGTATATTGTATCATCGTTTCATATCTGTATCTCGGTGAGATACATAAACGAAGCGTATAGGACAAAACCAAACCGTATGTTCATCAAGTTATTCGAGTTTTATAAGAAACTTTCATCAGATAAATCTCATAACTTGTTGTCAAAGCCAGTACTTTAGTGTTTTGAATTTATTTATTCGTCAACATTCGCAGGCTGAGGAAATATTGTTGGGGAATGGCTTAAATTACAACATTAGTGAGAGCGTTATGAAGGATGAGGAATTTATTATCTGTAATGAAGGCTAGTTAAATGCAATTTCAAGTTAACAGGCTAATGCGTCAAAAAACTGTATCGCTGGTGCCATTAAAACCAGGAGCAATGTGATAAGGGTTAGTTTCGATGTGATTGCTTTGTTCACCAATCTAGATATGACAAAAGCGTTACAATTAGCTAAAAGGTCTTCAAAATCTGAAGCTAGTTCGTCAGATCTAAAATCTTGAGTGCTTAGGTAATCATCAACGGCTTATTCATTTGCTTGAACACGAACCACATCATATTTAATGAGCAATTATATAGACAGGAAGCGGTTAGCTATGATTTCACCGATTACTTCAGTACTTGCGGAAATGCGTACGAAGCACTTCGGAAACAAGGTCCTTGATAATATAGAATATAAGCTAAAGTCCTAGTGGTTCACTGACACTGGCTATAATTAGGTGAAAACATGTGAAAGCTTTCTTTAAGTATTTAATTAAATTAACATATTACGGTGAAAAATGTAGAATCTTGCCAGGTATTCTCGGATGTTTGGACTTTTAAGCACAAAACGTAGACTGGAATTAAAAAAAACAACTGTCTACAGGAAACCCATCGATACCAATTCTGTACTACGATAAAATACGCTTATTCAGAAAGGTCTTTAGGTTTATAGCTTCTTCCTTCTCCATAAAATGAAACGCTTGGGAAGCGACGAAATTGGACGAAAATATGCTCACCGTAAAACGAGCTAACGGCTTAATCGATTTGTCAAACGCCAATTAATCAGAGTAAAATACTCGTCAAAAAATTTAAAAAAATTCGTGAGAGTTTGTATACCTTATGTCAAAAGGACATCTTAAGTTATGAGTAGAATCTTGAACCAGGTGCCCATACTCGTAGCACATACGAAAGAGTAAGGTGTTCATTTGACCATGATAAACCCTAATAATAAGACAGCTTTATCGAGAGCTACGCACAGCATCTACAGAATCGAATGTAACGACTGTTCTTATGTTTACATAGAGCTGAATTTCAGGGAACGTCATAATAGAATCGAAGAACACGATAGCGTGTCCAGAGACAGACCAGGAATACGAGGGAATTATAATCCATTAATCGTTATTCAGCCTTGGAGGTGTACGTTTTAGATACAGGCCACATCGTCTCTATAAACAATTTGGAATGGTTAAAACGTGGAGTTAAACCGCATAGCGAATGCCTACATGCGGGTGTGGTCAAAATGGCCAAGTCAGGTCTACAAGAGGTCATTTAATGGGATGAGGCAGGAATCTCCACGATTTGGCGTTCAACACTGATGCAAACGCAAATAGCTAATGTTGATCTCATACCTGATAGTTAATTCGGTTTACTTTTTCTTTTTTTAACCATTTGTAATCTCAACCCTATTAGTGTGGTTTACAGTGTCAACTGAGCTTGGCACTGTGTAATTGCATTAGATTGATATGGATACACACTAGAAGGCAAATCAACCGTTGATGCTGGTCATTCCCATGAGACGCAACACCCTCCAAGCTTGCTATAGGCTGCTTCGCGTTAAGGTAGAAAGGAATAGTGATGGGTTGACTGCTACTTATTTATGTTTCATGTCCCTGGAACTGACGAACCTTCTTTGTCAGAAGAGAAACGTTGCCCAAAACTTGCTCTAAACTATTGCATTTAAATCTCTTTAAACAACCATTACCTTCAATCACATGAGCCCCCACTCATGTAGACTGGGTTTAAAACCCATGACCATAAATATAAAACACATTTGCATGCATCTCCTTCACACAAAACACCCCACGACCGGTTTCGTGCTGAAGGAGATGCATGCAAATGTGTTTTATATTTATGGTCATGGGTTTTAAACCAGTCTACATGAGTGGGGGCTCATGTGATTGAACAGGTTTGGTCGTAGCAACCTTACCCAACAGTGGCATACAAGCGCAACTTGTTTAACATTCTTCCACTGTTTCAAGCGAATGCGGATCCTGATCTTACTGTCCCTACCTGATGAGTGCAAACAGCACGAAACCGGTCGTGGGGTGTTTTGTGTGAAGGAGATGCATGCAAATGTGTTTTATATTTATGGTCATGGGTTTTAAACCCAGTCTACATGAGTGGGGGCTCATGTGATTGAACAGTTGGTCGTACCAACCTTACCCAACAGTGGCATACAGCGCAACTTGTTTACCATTCTTCCACTGTTTCAAGCGCATGCGGATCCTGATCCTACTGTCCCTACCTGATGAGTGCAAACAGCACGAAACCGGTCGTGGGGTGTTTTGTGTGAAGGAGATGCATGCAAATGTGTTTTATAACCATCACCTTCGTTGTGCACACACATTTATAAAATCATTTCCGACCGACATTTTTCTACTAATGTCAAATTTGGAATTACTACTACTCTTATTCTTACTATGGTGTTTTATAAGTGCCGTAATGTGAGCAATGCATCACTTTACTGGTACTCTTCTTTCGAATCACGCAGTTCAAAAAAATGAATATAAAATGTTGTCTCGTGAATTGACTAGGAAAGCTTGTTATAAAGCATGACATTGAAAGCCAAAAGGAAGCTGTCTTGCAGATGTCGCTCTACTCGTTCAAGAAACTTGATTGAATGCGTGTTCTATCTGAAGTATAGGCACCTCTGTCACTGATGATGATGGTAATGATGATGTTATACGTATATCCTTCGGTATTGTATTGTATTTGCTTTTTTAGCCATGAATCTTGACTCTTGAATCATACGGTGCATTGTTGCATGGTGAACATGTATATTGATATCTAAACTGATCCTGCGTTAAAGGATATCTCTCAACTCTGAAAACGCAGAACGCGCACGATCAACTCTTGAAATCTCTTCATCTCTTGTCTGACCTTAAATTGTTGGACGGCTGAATCAAATCTAGCCGATTGGTTGCAACTTTACCATCCCTACATTGAATTTCCAATGAAATTGAAGATGTCATTGTTCCGTTTTTATTCCTGACGCAAGCTAACCTCAACCACCAAACACGTTCATTATGACGTTCTACATTTACAGACAGTGATTTAGTGCTACCAATCCTCGCGGAAGCCGGGAAAGACATTTCTCATTGGTTTGATCCGTGCACGGGAGACATACGACGGTATGTGGATCCGGTGACGAACTGTCAAACCGCGTACACACCCCAAGGTCGATTTGTTCACGTGCCGCCAAAATATCCGACAACTGATTGGGCATTTGACCCGATAACACCTTGGTGGAAAGATGAAAGATATTTCGTTGGAAATTTAACAAAGCACACCCGGAAAATTCGTATCATAAACACCACGGCCTTGTTGAAGCATGAAATTGAGGTGAGATCCAGTGGATGACATCACACTTGGAATATTGTTTTGGATATATAGTGATTTGAATTGACTGTGCAATAAAAAGTGAAGAGTCATTAATAGGACTGAGATGTGGGGTGCTTGCGTATTTTGCTCAAATATAACTAACAGTATCGGTCTATTTCAATGCGGAATTGATGGATACACACCATATTTTGCCTATAGGTTCCGAAAAGCTGACCTTGCTGCCTCCCAAAAATAAAGTAGAACACACAAGATTGATCATGCGGTTAATTTAAACTGTAATCAACGTTTATGTGTTAACTTTGACGTTTAATATATTTTTTGCGTCCTTCATGAATTTATCTTGATCCCCGTTGAATCACAAACCTTGTCGGTTCTTCACATGCAATCAGACAAACAAGATCATGGTTTGCGAATTTGATGAAATTGAAATTTAGCTTTTATGTAGGAACTAATCTAAGTCCCACAGTCGGTGCAATGCAGCACAGGTAACTGTTTGGAATATTTTTGCAACACTCTAATAACAGCATGTGGGACTTAGATTAGTCCCCACAAAAAAGCTAAATTTCAATTTGCAAATGAGGATTTATCCTCAAATAAATGGGTTAGAGCGGCGTTCGAATGTCAGGTCACGGATACGCATACCTGATGAGCGGCAATAACCGCGAAACCGATCGTGTGCTTTCCTCCTGCTTTCCGAACGCCATATATTACGTATTAATAAAATCTGACTTTAAACTAAAACGATCATGGTTGTACTCTCTCTACCTCGAGAATGCAAATAGCACGGAAACGTTCGTTGGGTGTATTTCTGTGTGATCGAACTGCATGTAAATGGGGAAATTTGTGCAATATCGTGTGTTTTATCCCATATGCATGTGTGCGCGAGTACATTGAATTGAACAGGTTGGTCGTGCCAACCTTAACCAACAGTAGCATACAAGCTTGAACCTTGTTTAAAATCTGACACTCTTTTTCGTAGCTGACATAGTTATGTTATTAAAGCATTCGGTGAAGTCGAACACTATTGGTTCTTTATTTTATAAACTCGCGCGAACTCGATATGGTCCAAGGTCAACCTAGTGGGTGACACGCGTTAAGCTAAGAGGTTAAGATCAACTCCGGTAGATTTTCATTGCTCATGAGATGCGGATTTATTACCATTTATTTAGACGATTTACTGACAAAATCGTTTAGACGCCGAATGTTGAAAATATGATGTTGTTGTCAGTCATTATCACCGAATCTTTGAAATATACGTGTTAAGTTCATGTGGAATTCCATACCTTTAAAAGTTAATAATGGAAAATAATGTTTGAACGTTGAATCCAAAGTTTCGTAAGGCTGCACGACCGACTCGTTCAATCACATGTGCATTACCACATGTGGATTGCAGTTAAATATATGGGCTTGAATGCACGCAGATGCTCATCTTTCTGTCCCTACATGATAAGTGCAAACATAACGAAACCGGTCGTGGGGTGTGTGTACGTGAATAATGCATGCACATATATTTTCGGGGGAAAGAATTTCATCACTATCACAAGCCTTTCACTTAATTATCACAATTGGTTCCTGGTTCCTTGCCATCATCCAGAGGAGACAGCAAGATCAATCTCTAACTCACTTGTAAACTATGTCGAAACTATGAGAGAATATCTACGTTTAAAAATCATCAGCATCATTTTCATCACAGAACACTACCAATTTCCAATGGGGTCTGATTTATATTATAAGAGTACGTGTTTCAACCTTGGTCTCTTTTTAGATAACTCAAATTTACTGGATCTGTTCTACGATGAGACAAGTTGCATAGTTCACTAAATACGCGCTGAAAAAGTGATTGCATATCAATTCCATCTGTTTTCTATCCCGTCATATATTGCGAAAAATGTATATTCTTGATCTAGGTATGCGTTGAAGAAACGTTGGAAGAAATCCTACTACGCTATCTTTGTTACAACGCGCATGCAACTTCGTATACGTGGAAGTATAATGGCGTCGTTTTGGACATGCAGAAGACGCTGGAAGAGAATGGTATTTTCGAAGAGGTTGAAGACATAGAGGTCAAGTTTATTCCCCAATTACACTTGTATTTCAACGATGACTTGACAGTGGAATAACTTCCGTGTGAAATAGAGGTTATATTATTTCAAAAATATAGACATAATTTCAGATTCCGTTATTTGCTGCAGGTCAATAATTCATCCGTAACTTGATCAAGAAAATTGCGTTGAGCTCTGAGAATAAATATTCAATGATATTCGAAATAATGTTAGGTGTTCTAGAATCTAGCGAACATGTTAGCACGGTTGTTTATACTGGAAACTTGGCAGACCTAATTTGCTTCACGAAAGCCAACGTTAAAGTGTCTAAAATATCGGATTCTATAATTTCCACAAAGCATGGATTCCTGTTGCTTCAATTCAACCGAAAAAAATCACAAAATGTTTCGTGAACATCTGCACAGTACTATACAAGTGATAGCGTTGAAGGTTTATGAGAATTCACGCAGAATATTGCTCCCCCTTTATAGTGAGAAACGTTTGGATGAAATTTTATCGATATTGACTGCAGATCAGGTATTTTTTGTCTCCCCTGCGGGATTCGTTTTATTGGACACAAAGCTTTCGTCAAATTTCACGAGTTTAAGCAATCGATTGGAATATGTTTAGGACCGATCGTGTGTTCATAATGCAAAGAAATTTGAGTGCAATCGGTTAGCGCAGATTTTGGGTAACGTTTCACTTCTGACAGAGGCTTCGTCATACCAAGGGTGATAGTCAGCACAGGGAACATGATTAAGTAGTAGTCGACCCCCCACCACTGATTCGACCTTACCGCTAATCAGCCTCGTGGGAATGACCAAGATCAATGGTCGATTCTCCTCCTAATGTGTATCTACCTCATTCTAAAACAAGTGAACACGGTAAAGTTCAGTTGACACATCAGCCACACATACGTAAAAGTGCATAACTAACATGGTAAATAATCATGAAAATAAAGTTTGTAATGAATCGGTTATAGTAAGTTTTTGGTAACGTTTCGCTTCTGAACACAGAAGCTTCGTCAGACCAAGGGTGTCGGTACAAACAGTGCAGCGGATTAGGATTAACGAGAATCACGCCTAATGCGCACATGATTACGTAAGCAGTGTTTCGGCAGACGCTGACCTTTGCAATTAATAAACAATTAGGGATGAACACAGCAATAAGGAGGTGTGATCAATTAACTTGATCTCCCCTGTCTAGCTTAGTGAACTCAGGATTGGTCGAGAGAATGCCATTTATACCTGAACACTGTTCGTACCGACACCCTTGGTCTGACGAAGCTACTGTTTTCAGAAGCGAAACGTTACCAAAAACTTACTATAACCGATTCATTGCAAACTTTATTTTCGTGATTATGGACTCCCGATCGGTCTCGAATATTTTCAAATAATTTGCTGACATGGTAAATGTATTGTGGTGCTCACATTCCCATCACTTGCGCACCACTACCGGTTTCTGGCTGTTTGCCGTCATCTGGTGGAGACAGTAAGATCAGGTTCAGTGAGCGTTGAAACAGTGGAAAAGCGGTAAACAAAGTTAAACTTCTATGCCACTGTTATATAGGGTTCTTACAAAGAACCACGATGTTAAAATACAGAATCACAAAGTGATTCCTGGCCAAGCGCTCGAGGCGCATATACAAGACCAATATATTGTTGTGCTGACATCCCCATCCCTTACACACCACTACCGCTTTCTTATTGTTTGACGTCATCAGGTGGAGACAGTGCCTCGTTCATCAAGAACGCATATGACTTTGTAGTATGATTAAAGTCGCTAACAATTGATGACAATGAGATGGTTGGCTTTGATGTAAGCGCTTTGTTTACCAACGTCGATAAAACAAGTGCGTTACAAATAGCTAGAAGGGCCTTGGAATCTGATACCAGTTTGTCAGATCACACAAACTTGAGCGTCTAGTAAATTATCAACCGGGTATCGATGTGCCTAAACATGAAACACTTCGTATTTAATGAGCAATTACATAGACAAAAGTGTTGGCAATGAGTTCACCGATATCTCCAGTACTTGCGAACATTTATACGGAGCATTTCAAGAGCAAAGCCCTTATCAATGAAGGTTTTAAGCCAAAATTGTGGTGGCGCTATGTTGATGACACATTTGTTATCATCAAGCGAGATTAGTAAGAGGCCTTCTTCAGTTATTTAAATGAAATAGACCCATGTCTTAGTGTTACAAAGTAAGTGGAATCCTATACAGGCACTCTTCTGTTTAGCACAAAAAGTAGACAAGAAAATAAAAACTTATGTCTATCGGAAACCTATCGATGCAGATGTTGTACTACGATACACTTCGGCTCATCCTAGACAGGTCTACAGTTCGATAGCTTGTTCCACTTTCCACAAGATAGAATACCTGTGCAACGACTGAAGAGAACGAAAACAGGAGCACCATAAAGCGAGCCAAAGACCTCATAGACCACGGTTATCTCAAAAGTTTTGTAAAACGCCAATTGATGAAGGTTTAATACACGTCCGAAAAATCGGGGAAAATTTGGCGGTTTACCGTTTGTATACCGTATGTAGAATGCACCTCTGAAGCGATACGTAGAATCTTGAACCAGGAGGCCATACGCGTAACTTTAGAAAGGGAAAACTATCCGTTCGGTTCTGATGCACCTCAAGGATAAGACACCTTTATCTAGCATTACGAACATCATCTACAGAATCAACTGTAAAGACTGTTCGGGTGTATACATAGGGCAGTCTTCCAGGGAAATTCACACTAGATTCAAAGAAAACCGAAAGCGTGTCGGGAGAGAGCCCCCAGATGCGAGGTAATATCAATCTCTTATTCGTGATTCCGCCTTGGCGGAGCACGTTTTAGATACGGGCCACAGCGTCAATCTAGACAATGTGGAAATATTGAGATGCGGTAATAAACCGTATAGAGAACCGTATAGAGAACGCCAACATGCGGAGGCGGTCGAAATTACCAAGGCAGGTCAACTGATGGTCAATAAGGTGGATGGGACAGAAATCTCCACAATCTGGCGCTCGGCACTGATGCGAAAGCAAATAGGTTTATTCACCTTATACCTACTAGTTATTTAGATTTTTGTTTTTCTTCAAAAACGGCTTATCATTAACCCCATTAGTTATCTACTTTTACGCATGCGGACCGCTGTGTCAACTGACCTTGACCGTGTTTACTTGTATCAGATTGACGTAGATTCACACTAAGAAGAAAATCAGCTACTGATCCTGGTCATTCCCACGAGACGTGACACAATGTAGGCGTACAATAGGCTGTTTAGCGGTAAGACAAAATAAGTGGTGGTGGGCTGACTACTTCTTAATCATGTTCCCTTTCCTGACCATCACGCTTGGTCTGACGAAGCTTCTGTGTCAGAAGTGAAACGTTACCCAAAAACTACTCTAATCGATGCACTTAAATTTCTTTGCATTCACAAGTTTAAATTTGAAGGAATAGGATTTTTGTTAAGTTCCCGTTATGTTATTGATGAAACTATGCCTTGAATTATTGCCTGTCGTCTAGTCCCTTCCTTTTGTCCACTAGCCTTGATTCCCCAGATGAGAACACTGGTACGAACACACAGTTTTATTTCAGAATGACCAAGATTAAGTAAGAATACGTATTAAAGAGCCAAATTTGACATGGTGGAACCTATCATATTCTCCATGGATCAACTTGCAAACGATTGGTCGGCATACACTTTCGACTAGTCCATCGACCTGTGTTCTACCGCTTGTTTTTTTTCGGGTTCGACTGGAGGCAAACCGAAAAAGTCGATCAGAGGATCAGGCGGAAGACCGTTTTCCGTTGATCCAGGTTGTGTACACATAGTATGGCGAAGTATATTCGCGTGTTGATCCACATTTATGTTCAAAAGACACCTCATACATCACCTCACCGCACATTCGTTTGATGGTTCCGAACGTCCCGGATAGCTTATGGTGACTATAATCTCGAGCAAGAACAACATCACCCAATACGCGTAACTTTGAGCGATTGCTTTCATGCGATTCATTCCGGTATTACTGCTGTGTAACTTATGGACTAAGCGATGTCCGAGAGACCTCAGGATGACAACATGATCAGCAACTGAGAGATAATGCTTCCGTTGCGCGAATCGCTGGATGTCTCCTTTCGGCCTGTTCTTGGGCTTTGCTGTACTGTGAAACTGCAGAACACATTGAATCGTATCTTTCTGTTATGTTGCTTCTCGAAGCATCTCAGAAGTCACTGGTCGGGCACGGAAAGCATAGTTGAGTACCAAATTCAATTCTGGTTGAACGCATATGGACGCAACAATGTTGTCTTCTACATCTTTCGGATAAGTTCTAATGATGTGTGACAGTGCGTCTGCTTGTCCTATACTCGTGGTAGAGATATATTTGAGCTCGAAGTTGTAGTTGAGAAGCATTGCAACCCAACGTGGTAGATGATTAACGGTACATACGGAATTCTTTTCTCCGAGCCGAATATTACAAGAAGCGACTTCTGCTCCGTCAACAATGTCAAGCGTCGATTTAACAACATCTTGTGAATCTTCTTGACGGCAAAGCATATGACAAGTGCTTCCTTTTCGATTAGGCCGTAGTTTCGTTCAGCGGGAGTGAGCGAACGAGCAGCATGGGCTATGGCTTTTTGAGATCCACCCGGGAAGAGGTGCGTTATGACTGCTCCGCTTCCATGGCTGGACGCATTAATGGCGACTTGCATGTTGGGACTTGGATTGCAGGGGGTTAGTAGAATGTCCGACTTGAGCATCGATTTGACCTCCTCGAATATTTGTTAACACTCAGGACTCCATGACCACTTTTGATCCTTTCGAATAAGTTTGTTCATCGGTGATCGAACCCGATACATGGACGGTAACAATGCCTGTAGTAGCTCACCAACCCCAGGAATAAACGTAGCGTGGAGACGTCTGAAGGTGCTGGCATCTGCTGCGATGTTACTTGGATTTGGTCGACGACCGGTCTAGTCAATGATGAGGCTTAGATACTTAATTGAATCCATGAAGAACGTGCATTTTTCTGCGCGAATTCTGAAGCCGTATTTACCGATATGGGTGAGCACGCGTTTTAAGTTTGCAATCAGATTCGTCTAGTCATTTAGTTAAGCAGCGGCATATTACATATCAGTCAGCATTGTGTCCATTATTTGTTGAAAGACGGCTGGAGCAGATTTGACAACAAAAGGCAGACGCGTGTACTGGAAAAGGCCTTTATGTGTGCTGATGGTCAGCAATTCCTGACACTCTTCAACAACTGAAACTTTCAGGTATGCATCAGACAGATCGATCCTCGCGTAAACGCGTTCATGATTGAGCTTGTTGTGCAGGTCCTCCGGTAGCGGCAAAGGATATTGATTTAAATCCAGTACATCATTGAGTCCGGTGGAGAAATCGGCACATGTCCTCACAGAGCCATCGGGTTTTGTCACAATTAAAATCGCAGCGGCCCAATAGGATTAGTTAACGGGTTCAGCAAGCCAGCTCGTTGCAGCCGTTCGAGTTCTGCTTCCAGAATTGACAATGTGACGTATGGCACCGGCCTCTTGAGACGACAAACTGGTTCGCGATGGGCTTTCAGATGCAGAAAGGTTTTTGTTTTCGTGCAGCAACACAATTTAACACCGAAAATTGCACTATGTTGGGTGAATTTAAGCGGTTCCCGTTAAGAGCTATGGGAGTACGGGAGCTCACACTATTGCACGCCGTTTTTAGCGGAACATCGAATTCCTCCAGGTTATCAATCGAGACCCAGAAGGTAGAGACTCGAACGCTCCGTCCCCTGAAATAGTAGTTGTTTCGCGAAACATGACACGTGAGCTTGTCAATCAGCTTAATTATAGATACGGATTCACGCAGCGCCGTGAATTGATGGGACCAGCGTCGTCTTGCCAATTAATTTCCATGTCTTTCTGATGATAATTGTATTGTCTGGAGAAATATCCATCTGCAACCCGATTTGAAACGGCGGTAAACGAAATCGACTTTGAAAGTTGCGATAACGGAATTTGATTCAACGGTGCTGCGTTTGGGAGGACAGATTCTAACACGAGAATTTTCACATGTTTTCTGTTGTTTTAAAGAACCACAACAGTTTTCTTTGTGACCACGTTTGTTTCAAATCTGACATACATAACACTTGAACGAGAATAGATGGGCATACTGCCATTCACCACATTTCCGGCAGGCAGAAAGCGGTTTTGAACTAGATCTTCGGTAGTTGCATGATGGATTCTTATTTGACCGTATGTTTGCATCACGTTAACTTGTGAACGTCCACTTTGATGTTCGATCATCTTGGCGTCATGCTTGAGATTCAGCAGCCTTTGACACCCAGTGGTGATAGATTGGAGGGTCATTTCGGGATCGATTTTCATTTTGTTCAAAATACCAATACGAATATCAGCGTCTCCAGGAGATTGTAATCTACAGACAAAAATGAGGAATTGAAACTGATCATTGGTTATTGTGCGAAGCTTGAATCTTTCACACTCAGGATTAACCATGCCTGCTTTACTTACTTACTTACTTGTTTAACCAATTTAAAGCACTGGTATCTAATAACATCTAACATAGTAATAACAAAGACGTCTCTTCCCCAAAATCGGACTAAGGCATTTCACGGTTTCATCAATGGTGAACTCACGAGGGTTCTTCGGCAGGATGAAATTCAAAAATCGTTTATATTCCGCAGATCCCAGCGTCCGTAGCAGCAGTAGGAACTTTTTCGAGCCTAATCAGTTTTAGCTATATCCACCCGGAACGTGTCTTCATACTTTCGGGGCCATGATTCAAAATGTACAACAACATTCCGGTTATATTGAAAATCCGGTATAGTATTCTCAATTGACTTACCCGCGACACTCAATGTGGTAGACTGAATGGTCAGCTTTTGCATCATCGATTCGATTTGCTTCTCTTGGGAATGCTTGTTATTAATTGTATTTGCTGTTGCTGTATAAAGGCCTACATTTTTTCAAATGAAATTCTCATCATGAGTACACCCCTTCGCCTCTGTTAAGTTCCTACTAATCTATTGATGAAATTTTGACTTGAATTATTGCCTGCCGCCTAGTCTGCTAGCCTTCATTCCCTAGATGAGAACACAGGTCAGAACACGAACTTCTTTCCAGAATAATCAATGTTAATCAAGAATACGGTTTATAGAGCACAATTTAACGTGGTAAAACCCGATGAGTTAATATGTCTTGTGGGGGATTCTGATTGGGCGATAGATCATCGTGGTGTATTCTGATTGGTTACGAGCACCACAGTGCTCTGCTTGGATTTTGAATTCAGCATTCGCTCATTGATCGTCCGATGTAACAACTTTTCATGCCGAATTACATCGCAACGATTAAAACTTGTCAATTTATAGCCATTTGTTTCTGTAACCCTTGTTTATATGCGCCTATCCAGATTTGAAGTGTAAATCTGACCTTGACCTACCTTGTTGTCCTTGCTTTGACTATCATTCATTCACTGTTTCAATACACAAAACGTCCAGTGAGGTCAAGTAACGTGTAACGGGCATGTTCAGTACTGCTGTTGTTGGCCTCCGTCGGGCGATGTCCACCATGGATGTAGATCACAATCGCATGAATTTCATGTTTTAAAGCTTTTTGAATGACTAAACAATCCGATTCGGGAGGAACAATCTCTCCTACAGCGCTTGCAACGATAGGCAGAACTCGGTTGTATTGCATCAGTTGCACGCCGGCGGCGTGATCTGCGCTCAGCAGCCAAGAGCTGTTTTTGTGTCTGCTCATCGGTACCAAGTGTTTCGAAATATTCACAAAGCTTATCACAACGTTCCACAATGGAAGCACCGGACTCGAGTTTCGCTCTCATTAGAGATCATCAGCAGTGCATATTCTGTCTCGGCTCCGACTCGAACCCAGGACCTTCACATTGTAGTCTCATGCGTTACGGCCTGAGCTACCGACCCCCGTTTGATCGATCGCGATTCGAGTCGGACCCGAGACAGGATAAAACTTATTCGCGATCGGTCAAACGGGGGTCGGTAGCTCAGGCCGTAAGGCATGAGACTACAATGTGAAGGTCCTGGTTTCGAGTCGGACCCGAGACAGAATATGCACTGCTGATGAGCTCTAATGAGAGCGAAACTCGAGTCCAGTGCTTCCTATGTGGACCGTTGTGATAAGCTTTGAGAATATTTCCAAAGACTTGGTACTGATGAGTAGACACAAAAACATGAACAAATTCTCCAAAACACCCTCCAGCCAAGAGCTGTGCCTGCTCCTCCCCAGCTTGCAGACGACGCTTTACACAATGTCTCCAAAGTGAGCGGTCAAGAGCAAGTTCTTCAGTTCTTCATGACTAAGGCAACAAATTCCGGCTGACATTTTAAGCTTCACGTTGACCTATCTGAGCTTTTCAACCATTAGCCATGCATATATCTTGCATGACGTTAATACAAAAAGAAATCATTGCCTTCCAGAATATTTTTGCAATAGATAACCAGTTGTGAACCTACATATTCCACCAACATTTTCATTAGTACCATCAAATGTTGCACCTAAAGCTAACAACATTTTGGAGCGCTATACACCTCAAATGAGCTTGAATCACGAGCATGCACAGTTGTGAAAGTTGGAAACTTCCATAGTGGCCACTAAGGTTGGATAAAACAATCGATAAATGAAAATCAAACGTTTGCTTAAAAACATTGCTTCCAGGCCTATGTATGACTACTTTAGGCGTTTGCAGGTAACTTTTTATAGTTTAAGGCAGTAGACCATGACCGAACGAAGACTCGAAACCAAGTCAAACCTAGTCAAACGTTTTGATAGTTGTATCCGTCTCCATGACAGACTCCGTACATTTTACCGTATCAAACACGACAGTTGCTGATCAGTTCACATGTTCTATTAAGATTTAAACTTCTAGAACCACGGAGCTTGAATCGAGATACAAAATGGCGGAAAATGTGGCTCCAATTGAAGTAATACAACTCATGTGCCACTCTCCGATCATATATTCATGTGCCAGCTGAGATGGCTGGGACACGTTCTCCGTATGGATGAGCGACGCCTTCCTCGCCTAGCTCTTTTTGCTCTTGCTGGACCTGATTGGAAACGTCGCCGTGGCGGACAAAGGAATACCTGGCGGAAGACCCTCAAGCGTCTAACAGCCCCACTAGACATCGTGGAAACATCGCGCTTACCCGGGTGGGGTCCGACGGACCGTAAAGATATGTGGCTATAAACACTCAGTGTGATAGCAAAAGAAAGTAACAAGTGGCGAGAATCTTGCCGTGCTTGTGTTCCCGTATATCAGTGAGCCTTCCTCTTTTCTTTATTTTTCGAAAAAAGACAAAAAAGATCAAAAGCGGCATGTGTAAACAGACAAAAAACACTTTCTTTCATCGTGTACCTTCTTCATGATATACTTGTTGGCACATCGTCTGTAAAGACTTGTGTAATAATAATAAAAATAACTACAACGCGTAAACAGTATTAGTGCAAAGTGCCAAGTTACGTTTTCTGACGATGTGCAGAAAATCTCCGTCTGGAATAACACAAATATCGAAAAGTCAGACGAAAACATACGTGAACCACCTAGAACTCGTGTTTCCAAAGAAACGTATTAGAACGGTTCCAGTGACTTTTTCGGAAACAGGCAAATCGGCCAAAACTGACAAACGCTGCGAGGGCTCGAATGCAACCAGTTTGCAACAAATAAACTGACAAATCAAATCAAATTGACAACCGGTACAAAATTTGAGAATTTATGATCAAAAGAGGCATTTAACTTCACAATTGTTGTTGACATTCTTCGGTCGATGTTGACCACAAGCGCATGTAGGTATCATACTCAGGCTTCTGAATTACCATGAGATATTATTTTTCTTATAAGTTAATGAAGGAAAAGTAATTGATGGTCAACGCCAATAATTCGATGTCACGCAAAGTTGAGTTAGCTACTTACTATGAGTTGATACCCAGATTCAGTCAAATCGTATTTGAACCAGCTTGCATCAGGGATTCAAATGAATGTCTCTGCAGGTTACTTAGCGAAAACGAGCGTTGTTTAAATGCGTAATAATTACGTGACCAACTCTCATTCTCTTGGCTTGAGTGAACCGAAAACGGCTGAAGCACTGCTCTCGGATAGTGGGTCACGAGTGGACAAGAACTGGGTCGACTTGTTTACAGTCAGATTGAGTGTCATCGAGGGTCGGGTCAGAAATGTTCTACACCGTAGAAGCTCGAGTGACTTGTCCTCAATATCAGTTAACTAACATTACGTCCGAGGAAAATGGTAATCAAGTGTCTTGGTCTAGCCACTTGTGAATAACGATGCTTCAGTAAGTAAAAATGAAGAAGAAAAGCTTTATTCGTTTAAACGAAATTTCAGCTAATCAAATTAATTTAACCACGAATGTGGAATGAGAGAAACTTTAAAGTTTAATGGGAAAATTCTAGATCGCCACCTACATTCAAGTCCAAAACAGCTTCGGTTTCGTCTACAGTGGCATTAAGCGTAGGGATGGAAGTTGACTAAATTTCATTCTGCACGATATTTTTACAATCATGATGTTCAAGTTTTTAATTCGATTTTTTTTCAGAACCGCGCAGCTAAATCTCCAGTCTTCAAAATACAAAAAGTGCACAACATTTATAGTTCAGAAACATGTTGAAAAGTTTCAAATGCGAAAGGGTTCCAAGTTTCCTGAAAAATAATGTTGGATAAAATGAATTTTGTGCACGGCCCGTTGGCATAAACGGATTCAACACTTATCAAAAATATCAAACAGTCACTGATGTTCAATTCTGATGGATTGATTTGAAAAAATTAGTAATATCGAAAGAATTCTCCCTAAAATATTTGCGATGGTATTTCAAAGTGATTTAAGGGTTTAATGGTCTAAATAGCAAATATTTTACCGTAACCATAGATGCCAAATATCAGATATGTATAAAAGGATCAGAATGTTATGTCAGTGTGGAAATCCATCTTAGGTATTGCTGTGCGAAGTTGGATTTCGTCAAAGTATATTTGTACAACTTCAGCCTTGAGCATATTAAGGCTCAATTCAGAGATGGTGTTCCACATAAAACGAAAAGGAACAGCAATGTAGAACCTTCGGCAATTCGATCTAGATTGTGGAATGGCTAACTTGTGGCCATGATGTACGCTACCACGTGCTTTTTGTCGATGAAACAGGTATTCAAGTGGGTGATCCACTGTATACAGAATGTTGAACAGCAGAATCAAGTCGCCCTTGACACGACGGCACGAAAAGTTAGTTTCAGACTTGCAATCCTCTCCTCGTATGGCCTGTTGTATCGTTCTGTCACCCATTTGGTAGCTTGGTTATATACACGTTACAGCAAAGCCACGTCCTTCTGAAACCATGGCGAAGAGTTTAACTGCTATCAATGACATTCCTGAGTATATTTTCGAATTTAATCAATTATGACGCCAGATTGCTCAGAGAACCAGAATTCTATTTACTTCTGAGCAGCATAGCATTCAAGTTGTATGCTTATCGGCGAGCATCAGTGTATATTGGAGCTGAGTTGTATTAGTATCTTACTAAGTAAATTTATGTTAAGACTTGAACGTTTGATTAATGTTTGCCGACGATGCATCATTGCTCACTTTAAAGAAGAGATCTAGTTGTTAATCTACTATTTTTCGTCAACATGCAAGGAAAGTTGAGACAATCAGCAAGAGCAAGACCATCGTCCTAAGTAAAGTGACTGTATCATCTCGCACTGTCACCGTTTAAACCAGGACATTATTTCACATATGTTGATTCGACTATTGCGCACATCCTATTTCTACATACCAAGATTGATCAGCGGATTATCAGGTCAACTACCATCATGTCTCCTTTGGATTTTCATATCTGGAGCAACCGGCAGTTGAATGTGAACAGACAAAATGATATAACAGCGCGTACTGTATGATTCAATGTAGGGCAGCGAAACCATTATCATCCATGCGAAACATGGCGAACGCAAAATACTTTCCATTTGATGAGCATTTGTCACATGTTGAAAATAACGCGAATATCCAAAATTACCAATGCAGGAGTTATTACTGAAGCTGGTTTACAGAGCATGTTTACCATACCAGGTCAGTGCAGCCTACAGCGATTGCGTCATGTATACCGAACAGAAATAGTCAAATGTCTAAAGATGTACTCTATGGAGAGTTGAAATTAAGTCTACCTTTGGACAGCCGCAATGTGGTACAAAGACGTTTGCAAAAGTAGTATCAAAGATCTTGACATTTGCCTTAGAAGTTGGGAAGCACATGCTTTTGACCGCTCATATTAAGAATACTATGTGAAGCATTATATTTGACAAGAATAAAAAGCGATACTGCTCCTAGCTAATAAACGTAGTTTATACTCTCAGCATGGAAATGCCACTGCATTTAGCTATGAGCGCTGCGGGAGAGATTGTTCTTCTCGAAATGGATGGATTAGTTGTTTGAAACGCTTCGAGGCATGAAATGTTCATGCGCATGCAAGTTACATCCATGTTCTAATAGTTCATTATTGTGTCAATTTTTCAAAGTGTAGCCTGAATAATGAGATCTAATTGCATGTCTTCGACACCGATGAACATCTGGAAAAGTAGAAAGATGAAGGTCGCTCAGGACTTCTGTAAACTACTGCAAATTTGTAGTATCTGCTCCACTAAACAGCTACTTGCATCGTTAAATTTGTTATCTTCCAGACTAAACTAGGAACATTTTCGGATCAGCGATGACAATAATGGTGTACGAAAGGTTTTCGTGCTTCTGTTAGTTCATTTCCACTAATGACATATCATATATGTTGTTCTACACGTTGGCTATTTTTGCTTTTTTCCGATTTGGGCATGGATAGAATTCATCGCTGACTGTTTTCGAGTGAAAAGCGAAACTTAAAGAAACTTGCTGGTGATGGCTGAGAAATAAGTCATCAATTAATTATTTAAATGCAAGGTGCTGCAAATTGTCAAACTTTTTCAATAAACATATTAGCGTAAACAAGTAAATTTTAGCTGAATAACACCAGAACTCTCATTTGAGTACCGCTACGGTGTAGTTTAAGAAACAAACTGGATTGAGAGGTCGTTTGCAAGCGTAAATTATAGCTTCTTGCTCAGGCGTGATGTATTTTCGGAACCCTTTCACCAGGGAATTTGTTTACGGTGATTAGAAAGTAGCTACCCCCAATCATGAACTATGTATCTCAAGCTTCGACACCCTAGGTCAAATGATATTTTTTGCTTTATGAAATGCAGTACAAAAATAAATCGTAACTAGTTACGATAACCTAACGTACGAGGATCGAATACAACGGCCGAGCTTTCCTCTACGTATATTAGAAGCATTCAGAGTGAAATAATACATAAATACAAAATATTGCAAAACTCATTAAACCGTTTTCGACACTCTTACTTAGACTAATCTAAATTTTCTACTTAATATATCTTGTGGGCTTTTTTTACGCTACTTGCCTTTATTCTCTCGGCGTTAATAATAAATCAATATCCCAATTTATATTCTTTTGTATATTACCTCACTTTTGTTTACGTTAACAGCCATATTCCCGGTATTTCTTCTCAGAATTTTTTGCTCAAACGTTTTTTGTACTCGGAGCGTTCACGATCAAGAGAGGGTTTAATTATGAAGTATCTTTAAAAATCAACTTGCGAGCAAACTTACAATTATTAGTTCAATGAAAATTCCCGCCCACTGCAGATCGATCTCATTAAAATCCCGCTTTCTCAAAATATTTCAGAGAAACATTTATGAGATTGAAGGATTCCTTTTCGGTATTTCTCATCAGCTTAGCAAGGAAATAGGAGTAGATTCTGATCAACATCAAATCAACATTGCGAACAAGTGAGGCGATTGCAATAAAATATTCAGACGAACTTTACCTCTGACAGCGTGATTAGGTCGTTTTACTTTGCCACCTTGGCCAAAATCCATATCGACCAGACAATTTTAAGCAAACGATTTTAGTATTTACTGGTTTATGTTGATCGGATCTACTTGTATTTTCTTACGCATGTATCGTAAAGCTTGATGAGAAATACCGAAAAGTAATACTTTCTCATTTATCAAACGTTTTCTTAATTCTCTTAGTCAAAACACATGATACTGCGATCTAGAACAACGTCATTTCGCAATTCCTGCATCAAGATACGGTTGTCAAAAGTGTTTGGTTATTGAAAAATACGCCGAATTTATCTTGTCGATATTCTGTGAACCGTTTACGTGTAATTCGTGGTTTGTTTTTTAACATTAGTCTGAGGCTGAACTTTCGAAAATGTTCGAATAAAGTTTTGTCCATCTTCGTCCTCCTTACGAATAACGTCCACCATTGCAACAGGATCTAATCAATGGTATAGCTTCATCGAATACTCGGTTGAAACCTCACTTTTGATTTCCAAACGTCTCTCAATCGAAGGTCAGTTATTCCAATTGCTTCGAAGTTATTTTGTCGAAAGGCAGTTTGTGTTTCATTTGAAGCACATGTTGAGATTTGAAGAATATATTGAAATGCTACCTCAAAATTCTAAACAAATTACATTATTCTGCCCCAATCATCTCAAATATTTCCACATCTGTTCATTTTTATAAGTTTATTTCCAACATTTCCATCCAGTTTTTCTTGTTATGTCGAACAATTTATCGTGTACATAGCTGGAACGAAATTAATCAAACTTGACTCGGTAAAATGTAATGTATATTTTGCCAGTTCTATTTGCCGCATATAATCTCGACCTATATAATATTTGACTGTCCAGAGCTGAAATTTCGAATACGACTCAAATTCCTCTGTATTTACATTTATCAATACGATTCGCCCAATGGCGGACACATTGATGCAATCAAGAAAGTCTAGGTTAATCCCCTCAGTATGATTGAAATTAAACAACACTCAACTGTGATATCAAAACTATTAATAATTATTACGGATAAATCAGCCGACCACTATAAAGCTGAGGAGCAGAATTTCATGGGCAACATTTCAACGCGAAGCAAGAACGTGGCACCCATCAGAAGGCAGATCCACAGAGAAAAACCCTTCAAGCCTTCAATAATCTGAGAGTCCTTAAAGTGTAACGAATCTAGTTACCGGTACCATTCACAAACAGCTCACCTTACAATCGTTTGAGAACTGAGACAAATCATTTTAAAATTACAGAATTAAGAGATAGCATAGGACTCCCGATACAAAGAGGCTGAGTTCGAATTAAGTGATCACTTTAGGACTCTGATGAGGAAATAGCACAAAGAGTGGAGGTTTATGTTACATCACCCTATGTAAAGAAAGCTTGCGTGTATGTCTTACCATTAGATTAACAATTACAATTCATAAATACTAGTGGTATCCAATCAATTACTATCTTTCGAACACAGATTTAGTGGCACAAACAGTTGACCTGAGTTGTACAGCGTTTAATAACGAGAACACGAAGTTCTGACGAACCCCCTGTGTTTGTGATGGTAAAAATGCCTTTCGTAAGGTGATTAAATTAACTACGATCCTGTTCGTTTCCAATCCATTAGTACTTATATTACAAATTCTGTCGGTACTGTCTATTATCGTGGTTTGAACTTGTATTTACATAATAAATTGCTTCAACACGGACTAGCTTCATTTGCTTACAAAAGCCACCTTACCTCATACCTGTATTTTAGCCATTTTTGGTTACCATTTGGTAAGGAGAATGAACAACGATTCTGTATAAGGACATTTGCAGATTCCTTGAACAAGTCAAAACAATTTCAGTATACACTGAGGGACGATGCTTTGCATTAAATGAAACTTCATGGATGTGAGCAACAAATCGTTTGTCAATTGTGAAGTATAACAACTGCGAGATTTGGTTACATTCTGTGAATCTATTTTTTAACTATTTGGTTTATTGTACCATCCAAACCTTATATAATCTTTAAATGTTCATATAATGTGTTAAATGGTGACAAAAGCAACACAAATTCAATGTTGCATCTAAAATTTACACTATTTTAAAACAACGATGTGCAATATATTCTTCTAGTTTGATTTTGATAGTGATAGAAAATCGTGTGAGATTAAGTTGAATATTTTGTGATATAATGCAGATAATTACCCCACGAAGTAACTGTGATTTAAAGAAACGATAGATGAAGTTAAGAGATTACACTAAGCGTCAAATAGTATTTGGACTGCGTGAAACATAAATTTATCATTACTTTGAGACTGTTTCAGCTTTAGTCGCTTGTTGAAGTGCCGCCGCATTTTTGTTACTTTGACACTGTTGGTCATATCTCTTCTAATTCTCCTCAGATTTAAACCATTTAAAGAATTATGTGTTAAGCAAAGAAATTTGAGTGCAATCGCTTGATCAGTTTCTGGGTAACGTTTCACTTCTGACACAGAAGATTCATCAGACCATGGGTGATGGTCAGGATAGGGAACATGATTAAGAAGTAGTCAGCCCACCACCACTTAATTACCTTATCGCTAAACAGCCTATTATACGCCTACGCTGTGTCATGTTTCGTGGGAATGACCAGAATCAGTGGTCGATTTTCCTACTATTGCAAATGAACACGGTCAAGGCCAGTTGACACAGCGGCCCACATGCGTAAAATTACACCACTAATGGGGCTAAGATTACACTCAAAATTCTTTGCATTATGAATACACGATCGGTCCCAAACATAGTCCAATCAAATTCTGTGTTACTTTTACTATAGCTATCAAAATTGATACGTTTTGATGTTGTCAACTGATCTACAATATTTGTTGATGTGTCCTAGTCAGGGCGGGTAAAATCGCAACCGAAAGGGAATCAAACCCAACCATAAGATCGTGATAAGCGCATTTTTATTCTCTGAAATGTCCCAGAAGCTGTCACCGGTTTACATACAAAGTGTTAATCCAACCAAGACAAAACAGTGGAGATATTTAAGTAATGCTATCCAAAACAACCAACGAAGCAGTTATTATCATTATTATTATTATTATTATTATTATTATTATTATTATTATTATTATTATTATTATTATTATTATTATTATTATTATTATTAT
>JACCGJ010006511.1:0-11423 GCA_013407085.1 Atriophallophorus winterbourni
CGACCATTGGGCAGACCGCACTTGCGGCACAAAGACGTTTGTAAAAGAGATATGAAAGCTCTTGGCATTCACCCGGCGATTTGGGAAGAACTTGCTCTTGACCGCTCACATTGGAGGCATTGTGTAAAGCGTCGTCTGCTAGCTGGGGAAGAGCAGATACAGCTCTTGGCTGCTGAACGCAGATCACGCCGCCGGCGTGCAACTTATGCAATACAACCGAGTTCTGACTTTCGTTGCCAGCGCTGCGGGAGATATTGTTCCTCCCGAATCGGACTCTTTAGTCACTCCAAAAGCTGCAAAACTTGAACATTCACGCGATTGTGATGTACATCCATGGTCGACATCGACCGAAGGAGGCCAACAACAACATATATATATTGCCTGTTGCGAGTAGCTCTTTAATCTGGTTTGTTAATCTCGTTTCTTTTTCAAACGGAAATAACGGAGAAGGGTTACCGTACAAGAGAGTTGAGATAGTAAGTTAGCTATCGTATCAATGCGTAAAACGAGCAGCAGATAATGTTGATAAGGATGCACAACAGCTGTTATGATCATTCGGAAAACATACACCACACCTAAGCGCTTAGAACCCGTGGAGTTGCGGGTCGTCAATAAAAATGCATCAAGTGCATCACATGCAAATTCGCTGCCACTGAACAAAATTACGTATTAGTAGGGGCTGACTACGTGAGGCTCATCAAATAAAAAATGGACATACGAGAATTCTCTTGGGCAGTACGATGAGTCAGAGGTATGATGTCACTTGGTGGCTCGGGCATCAAACGATGGCCACCAGGAGGAAACTGGTACGGGGAAGGTGAAATGTCAACCAAGACTGGTCTTTGATGGCGTGCAGGTATGTTTCTCACTGGCTGATCGAGGGGAGAAGCAGTCGGTGCGGCACGTTCAGTAGTTGATTGCATGAACGGACAATTTACTGGAAGATGAAAAAGCAATTTTATTTCTATATAATTACGAGAACCATTTTTTGATTCAACGGTAGTCGGATGGTAATTTTATGCGTTTTATTGAAAAACCGAATCCAAAACTTGCAGCTGAAATTAAAAGTATAATCCCGTTTGGTGTTTATAGCCAGTAATAAAAAGCCAAAAACAGTGGTTTGACGTTTAACGCAACTATAATAAATCTAAGAAAACAGCAACCGAACTTCAATTATAGTGCATCCGATTGAAAATTCGTAAACGGTAAATCGAGATGCGTTTAGCTTAAAAGTTGGCGTAGTTAAAGCAAGGCAGTATTCAAAATCGATTGGAACAATGCATTCGCGCTTGTACTTTTCCTATGCGCAATTTACCTCGTATCTGAGCTCGGTTACGATGAATGAACACGTGCTTCTTATGTTATATCGTGACTAGAAAGCTATTTCTCAGACATTAGTTGCATCAATTGAAACAACCCTATTTACTAGCGTGTATATCGTGGGTGTAGTGCGCGAGAATTCACCAATTTTTTTATATAAAATATCAGTCCTGGTAATGAAAAATAAGCGCGGCGATCTACGAATTTCGACTACCACTAATTGCGTCTCAACTCGGTAGTAATGAGAAGCCCACAGTTAGCTGCATTTCGGCTCAGTGTGTGTGTGTTGTAATCTAGTGATGAATTGTCGATCAGTATTCGGTAATTGCATAACTAAAAGCATGTGACACCATTGGCTGTCACCTCATTGTTAGAAGAAGATCCGCTGTAATATTGTAGAATTCAACCAAAGTAAAAACAGCCGCTGAATGATGAAACATGATAAATGAGCGATATTCTCCTTTTTCGTGTCAGGTGGTCTTACAGCAGCTATTTTAATACGGAAAAATGAATGACCATGAAGGATTATCGGTTAGCACAAATGCGTGCTAACACGAAAACCAACACGTGTTCACAAACACGTAAGCGGTATAACATATAAATTAGCAACACAAAATTTGGGTTCCGATGTAAGCGAAAGTTGAATCGCATTTTTGTCTCGACCTAGACAACACAGTACGGACAAAGTTCAGTTGCAATAAACATCGTACTATTATAGAAGTTTAGTGCCGAAAACATTTAAAATACCAAAACGATTGCGAAAAACTCGATGAAGTCTTACTGCATTTACCTATCGCTTGTATGTTTGTCTAGTTAACAACAACCTGAAAGTAAGTTAGTTCTTCAAAATAGTCGACTCATACTCCAGGAGTAGATAGTCGCACAAAAGTAAAGTAAAAGTAAGTTAGTTCCGGTGAAGTCGATGGTTGTGTGTCATTGTTTGACTTCTGATTTTACAGGAGCATGTTTTTGACGAAATCACGTGCCATGATCTAGGCAGTGCCGCACAGTCCGAAACTGCGCGTCAGCTAAGTAAACA
Source organism: Atriophallophorus winterbourni (assembly GCA_013407085.1). NCBI lineage: Eukaryota > Metazoa > Platyhelminthes > Trematoda > Plagiorchiida > Microphallidae > Atriophallophorus > Atriophallophorus winterbourni. The sequence continues at coordinate 2,360 of JACCGJ010006511.1, forward strand.
TGTGAACAGGCCTATAGAGATATGAGAAATTCAGCTTCACATGGTAGAGAGACTCCAGCGTCTTTCTTTATGCAGCCCATTAACAGTGGCAATTCAATGCAGCATGTCAGTTGCGCATGAACGTGCAATTGTGTAGTGCTTCTATACTGCACGGGTCACACCGTGCTAAAATGATTTACCAACGGTATTAATCTGTACGCGAAACCATGCGAGAGTATTGCTGTCATTCTCCCTCATATCTGTACGGGCCTGGGAGACATACCAGTATCTTAGCCTACGCACAGTTTCTAACTGTGCGGCACATTACCTGGATCCAGGTTTGTGATGTAATGCACCATCATATATACTTGCGCAACCGTGCGAGTGAATTAAATACACTATATCATACAGGTTTGGACCGAAAATGGGCTATGCAGTTTGAAAATACCAAAGCTTACTATGAAGTATGCGGACAGATACACCATCAGCCAGGCCCAAGTTTTCCAGACTTGCCGTTAGTGTGGGACAATCCGAAGACAAGGAATCGCACTGTGGGAGAGTCCGTCTAGGCCACGTATTGAGCAACATTAAAAAGCAAGGATCGGTGACGCTTCTGGACAACATGTGTTCACGCAGCGATGACCGAACACCCGAAGTTTCGCGAACGCGAGCTAGCACAGAGCTTTGAACTTCTTCCAAGAATTCAAGGTAGGTTGAACTCGGTGAAAATAGCAATTGAGTCGGAGATTCCGATTCGTCCGAGTAAATCTATGCAGTGTGAGGACGAGACAAATGTGAGTGATCTCGGGCAGTTTAAAAATGTGTAAATACGTATGTGAGATGAGGTGGATGAAACGTGGATTGCAAATGTTACCTTGATACGGATGCGGTCACTGCTAGTCGCGGCAGCTGGAGCCGGATTTTCAATGGTAATTGGGTTTTGGGGTTGGGGCTCGGTCGGAACATTTGAACGCTGTAATCTACGAAACAACAACAGTAACGGCAATGAGCCCATTGAAACTAAAGTGAATCATGGCATGAATTATCATACAAAACTGAGAAGCAATGTAAATAATTACCGTTTGAAATAAAGCTGAGGTCTTCGATAGTTACCTAGAGTTTTTTCAATAAATGAACATAGAACGATCGACCAATGTATTGCGGTGCTCTCATCCCCATCCCTCACACACCATTACCGGTTTCTGGCTGTTTGCCGTCATCAGCTGGACAGTAAGATCCGGTTCAGTGAGCCTTGAAACAGTGGAAAAGCGGTAGACAAAGTTAAACTTGTATGCCACTGTTATATAGGGTTCTTACAAAGAACCACGATGTTCAAATACAGAATCACAAAGTCATTCCTGGCCAAGCGATCGAGGCGCATATAAAAAGGCCATGAATCACTTTGTGATTCTGTATTTGACCACCGCGGTTCTTTGTAAGAATCCTATATAACAGTGGCATACAAGTTTAACTTTGTTTAGAACAATGGAATTTCATATTTTCGTCCAAAATGCTTTGAACAAATCAGGCCATCGCAAATGTTGCTTTTGAATACGGATCGAATTTTACACTTGTTGCAGCAGTGAAATGTCAGAAAATTAAACTCCAAAACAGGCATGTGTATGATTATACTTTATAATAACGTAATAGTTATTGTCGGATAACTATGTGGAATAAACGATGAAGAACGTAAATATCCACAGTGATGGCAGGGAAAGTGATGCTTTCCAAAAACAAAGCTTAGAAGATGAAACATGAGCGCAAAACACTTACGAAAATATCGATCGTTTAATTGCAGAGTATGGTATATGGTATGAAAGCACAATGCTACCCCAGGCAAAGTGTTGCACAGTCAGAGACTGCAGGTGCGCTAAGATATTGTCAGGTTCCCCATACCGAGACAGATGAGAAAAACAGATAAAAATAAAAATGATAGTGAGACTGCAGCCTGTTTCGCATGCAGCTCACTACAGGTTGTCAATCAATTTGGCACGGTGTTAGCCGCAAAACACAGAACTACTGCATTATTGTACATCCGCGCATAGCATAGTAGCATTTGTGGCTTAACAAAGGGTTATATTTTCAAATCGGCAAGATCCAAGAGAATACGTCCGATTTAAATCGAAATCGATTGACAGTGGTGACAAACCTTCTGCTTTGCCGATCCAACTCAATCTCATTCAGTAAACGTCTGCGTTCTCTTGCTTGTTCTAAACGCTCTTTCCTTAGAGAGCTGGCGATTTTACGCGCTGCTTTTTGATTAAATTCAAACTCTTCATTAGTAGTGATCTGAACATTGGGGTCATCCGCATTAATTTTCGAATCGTCGTTGGTGAGGGGAACTGTTGATACTTGTTCGTTTGAACAACTGACGGACAATGTAGATGCTGGATTGAATGCTGTGAATGAAATGTGAGCTAATTAATAAGAACTGCTTTGTAGCACTTTATGAGGAATGTTACGTGAAAAATGAGTCTAAACATACTTGATGCATGCGGCGTTAAGCGTCGATTAATTATCAGGCGAGAAGACTCCGAAAATGTACCATTTGGAGAGGTTTCGGTTAAAAATGCAACTGCATCTTCCACGGTTTTACAACCGTGAGCATAAGCACCCTCCATTTGATACAGACTGAATCCCATGTCCAAAAGAGACAAGAGTTGATCCATAGCCAGATAGAGGAAAGCTAAAATGGTGATAAGAAAAGAATGACCAAACCAGAATCTAAATTCATGTGCAGCCTATGACTAAGCAGCACTTTGACTGGATCGGGCAAGCTACTAGAAAATTTTTAAGATAAATGGAAACATTGTCAATTATATAGTGTATGGAATTTCGCAAAACACACATGATTGGAACTAGGAAGCAAGTATGATTGCATCTAAAGTTTACGGCTTCAATTTTAATAAGACGATAAGGAAAACCGTTTCGCGTGGAATAAAACTTAATAGCTATTAAAAATTTAAAGGAAGAATAAGCCAGATTCTAAGATAGTGCGACCTATTCGTCAGTTCAGACCTCCATTAGGCAAGGTAATAAAGCTCAATAGCGTTCAGTTGGTATATATATATGCACAATCTGGTATAGAAACAGTGAGGTTCGACAATAACGATAAAATGTACAAAACGGGCAGGGAACAGTGAAAAACGTTTTTTTGTCGTTTTTTGTTTTTTCATTAGTCTTCACGACCGATCAAAAAAGTGTCAGGGAAAAATAGAGATGATGCACTCTTTGAATTGAGGTGGTTTATTGCCATCGTTGCTAATGTGTCGAGCCAAACACTCTCGCCTTTTCTTGCACCTTATCCTGGCAAGCGTGTTCATCCAATTTTGGTTAAACCAGAAGTGAGACTTTCAAGCCACTCTTCCAAGTTAGCGGCTGACCACCAGAAACATTTTCTAATGTGTACTAGATGACGCATAAAGAGGGCGGCATGGTGACCGTCCAGGTTTCATACGCAGGACGTGCCCCAACCAGCGGAGACGACGTCGGTTAATGGCTGTCTGAAGGGCAGTGCCGTTGCTCATAAGGCGCGGAGCTTCACCTCAGAGTTGCAAATATGGTGTTGTCACCAAACGTGAATATTGCTTCGCAAACAACGTTGGTCGAAATCCTCCAGCTTCCCAACGTTTTCTGCACGAACTGTCCAACATTCACTCCCGTAAAGCAATAGTGTCCTTACCGAGGTGGAATATATCCTTCCCTTCAAACTCAAGCTCAAAACACGTATCTTCCAGAGGTACTTAAGTTCAGTGAATGCCAGTCTAGCCTTAGATATTCTAGACGTGATTTCCTTCTCTATCCGACACCCAGCAACCACCAGACGTCCTAGGTAGTTGAGCTGTTCAACATGATGGAGAACGAAATCATTTATATCAAAATTTGGCAGTGCACTTTAAAAGTGCTTGGTGAAAAGAATAGCTACCACCATTGCAATCATATCCCAAAGCCGTAAGGCATATCTCATCATAATCAATTCCATTACAACGCCCCCTAGGATGAGCTCACCCACCTCCCCCGTCCATCTGAGAAACCAGAAGAGCACTCCGGAGAACTCATCGATGCAAGTTGAATAAACGGAGGAGATTGGATCACCTTTGTCTTACACCCGTCCATCATCTTAAGCCCAAGTCAGTAGCCAAACAAAGTGCCAAGCAATATGAAGCAGGAAAAGCAGATAGGCAAGCGCGTGAAAAAGTGACAGCAGGCAAGCGGAATATGCGAAAGCAAATGCGCAAAAAGCAGCTTGTTTTTGTAGTTTCACTGCATTCGATTTTGAGATTTTTTGTTTTGTTTTTATGTTTTTTCCATCAAATAATAGCGAATTAAAAAATTATGACACAATAAAATACATTACCGCCACTGACTTCGCTTTGCAGCCATATATCGTAAGGTTTCCTGCCAACTATTAGGTGGAGCTTTTGGACCCCACACAGGCAAACGAATACGCCCAACTGAGCCTAGCGCTACGGTGAGTTTCTTCATCCAAACGCGCCACATCATAGACTGGCCACCCAAGCGTTTCTCACAGTTTCTGTCAGGCTCTGCGAATAAGGCGCGGTATGGTAAAAGATGAGGAGGTAATCTTAAAACATGTTCCAACCATCGCAAACGAGCAAGCATCAGCATTTCTCTAAGCCCGTGGCCACTTGGTCCTAACACTCGTAGTAGTGCTGAACGGCGTAGAAAGGATATCGTACGCCCTTACCCTCCCTATCGAGTGAGCGTATAAGTCCTTTAGGATAGCGACGTACTTCGATGGGATTCCATTGCGAAGTAAGCAGTTCCATAGGGCGGATCTGTCAACCGAGTCAAAGGCGGCTCTAATATCCAGAAACACCACAATCGTATGTCGCTGATACAGGTTACGGTGTTCTAGCAACCGATGCAGAACAAAGATCTGGTCTACACATTAGCGCCCTACTTGATAGCCAGCTTGCTTTTCGCGAGAAGTGCCCTCTCGAATCGGGGTAAGCTTGCGAAGGAGGATAGCGACCAATATCTAAGCGAAATTCCGCGTTAGTTGCAACATTCATTCCGGTAGGCCTTTTTATGGACTGGTATTATCAGCGATGCACCCCAGGGGGCAGGTACCCACCCTCTCATCCATCCAAACTTATGAGAAGAGCTCGCGCAATTCTGCTACGATTGTCTCGCCTCCTTCCTTGAAAAATACCGGGTGGAGCTCGTCGGGGCTAGGCGCCTTGTGTCGCTTTAGTAATCGGATCTCTTCGTATTTCTTCAACACTGGGAGGGGCTAGCGACACGGACCATTTCAAAAAAGATTGAAGGATGTCGCCGGTGTCTGAAGGAGGGTGCTGATTAAACTGCTGACTAAAATATTCTCACAATCTTTCTAAACATCTATGAGGGCTCGTTGTGCGTGAGCCATCAACCTTGAGGGTGAATTGATTCAGGCCTTGCGACTTAGGGCCACAGACACTAATCAATTAATAAAGTATTCGCATGTTGCTCTACTACACTGATTAGAACAGCACAAGTCATTTTAAACAATCACCCCGAGATCTTTCTCTTGCTTTGTGACAGCGAGCATCTTGCCAGGATATAGCTAGGGTCGTCAGGAAGACGAATACGTAATGCATGGCATTTATCAGTCTTGAATGGTAAGCGGTGGACCGTAGACCATGCGCGTAATGAATCCAGGTCGAATTGAAGTTTCCTTGTATCGCTGGGTGAGTTGATGTCTCGCCGAATCTTGTTATCGTCTGCGAATAGGAGAAATGTTGATTCGACGTACACTAGAATATCGTTGATAAACATCCAAAATAGACGCGATCCAAGAACGGACCCCTGAGGTACTCCACACTCGATTGGTAATAGCTCTGAAAGGGTAAGTCTAACATGCACCGGAAGGTCTCGCGAACGCAAGAATGCAGCTACGCAGGATAGCGATACGAGTGGAATACCTAGTGCTTGTTTAGCAATATCGCATGGTCAACTCGGTCAAATGCCTTAGAGAAATCTAAAAAATGATGTACACACCCTGACCTTCATCAGCAGCTTTGGTCTAGCAGTCTCTGGCTAAAAGCAAATTAGAGGAACAGGAATACCTTCTACGAAATCAACGCGATTAACGCTTCCGCTGGCGAAATCTTTGATTCAATTGAGTAGACATCTAGTGATCTAAACTGCCTCAAGCTTGGATAGTAGACGCTTATATGGTATACGATCAAATGCTTTTCTGAAATCAATGAATAAAACATCCATTGGAATCGCTATATCCACCGCGGCGGCCCATAATGCCCGCGCTGTGAGGAAGCTCCTCATACATTAACGACTTTTAGTGAATCCATGCTGCTCCTGCGCAAACTGGTATGATGAACGTAGGAAGGCTTATAATTGTTTCTTCACAATTCTCACTAGCCCCTTTCCGATCACGGATGTCAGGGTGACGAGTCTATTATTTTTAACTTGAATTCTGATATCCGAGTTTTTAAGGTAACTATCAAATGCTTCTAATCATCGAGTACCTTGCTTGAGATCTATGGAAGGTTCGACTGAACATGAAGATGAACGTAAAACAGTTCTTCTCGCCGCTCAGTACAGTTCGGTTTACACAAAGGAGACGTCCCCAATTCCTCTAGTTCATTAGGGCAGCGCTGAAATGCCGGATCTCACCAGAGATGGTGCAGTATTTACGTGAACAACTCGATGTACACTCAGCACCTGGTCCGGACGGAATCCACCCAATGCTTTAAAGGTATTGTTGGGTATCATACACAAACCACTGGCGCTATTCTTCAGTTTATCCCTGAGGTGTGGTAGGTTACCTCAAGATTGGAAGTACGGCATTTGCAAACCAATGTATAAGGGCGGCGAAACCAGTGATCTGGCTAACTACCAACCAGTTACTTTACTTTTGTGCGACTATCTCCTCCTGGAGGATGAGTCGGCTTCAATGAAGATTCTTGGGAATTTGTGTACAACACGGCGTCCCCAACACCACTCGGCGTTTGTTCGAGTCAGCTTCTCTAGCCTTTGCACAACCAAGTGCAACCTGCAAGGCAGCAGGGAGTTGCCAGAAAGAGGTGGTGTGTACTAACTAATCGTCTGCCAGACTCTGTTTCAGATTTTTCCTCATGGTTTTCTCCCGAAGCCGTTCTCGCGATCGGGTATCCCACAAGGCAGTGGAGGTTTAAAATCAGGGTTTTCCCGGTTACCCTCACTTCGGTAGTTGGGAAGACTCTGGAACGACTGTTGAAAAAACAGATAGAAGATTTTCTCTTTACAACCAATCAGCTAATATCTGCTCAGCAAAGACGATCATGCGCATCCAATGTTATCACTTATCGCGAGCGCTGGTGTGCTGAACTTGGTCTGGGCCACCCGGTTGTCACTACCTTCATTGAATTCAGTAGGGTTTTGATCGTGTTCCATTTCAACATCTATTGCTCAAGCTCCGTGCTCGCGGTGTAAAGGGACCTGTTCTAACTTGGATTGAAGACTTCCTTATTGACCGATATACACAGGTCGAGGTTAAGGGAGTTAAATCGCAGACTACACGTCCAACTTCCGGGGTTACGAAGGGATCTGTTCTCGGCCCGTTACTTTTTAAAGTATATGTTAATGACCTCTCCGACTAATTAAATCTGAATTGTTTGCTATTTGAGGATGATCTGAAAGTTTGGGGTAAAATGGACGGTAAAATGGCATCTTCCTGTAAACCGACAGAAATGCGCTGTAATGCTTTTGGGGCCAAGCACGCTCAAAGGTGCGTACTTCCTCGGGGATAATCAACTGAAATGGGTTGATATTGAACGTGACCTGGGTACAATTGTGACTCGGTCGCTTAAATCCAAGCAGGATACGAACAGAAAAGCTGCTGCTGCAAACGGCGCATGGTGGGCTATTAGTTGGTCGTTCTCGGCGATTACTCCACAAATTATTCCCCATACGTGAGACCAGTTTTGGAATATGGTTTGCCAGCAACCTATCCACAAACTAAGGGAGAACGTGACCAGTTGGAAAAAGCGCAAAGGCGGGCGACGAAAAGTGTACAAGAATTGAAATCAATTGCTTATGTGGAGAGAGAGTTCAACGCCTCAACCATATGTCATTCAGTATTCGGCGTGTTTTACGACCTGCTTACTTTACTTTACTTTTGTGCGGCTGGCTCCACGGGTGGATTAGCCGGCTTCATTGATGTCTCGGATTGAGATATCATCATGAAGTTTCTTGGGGATAGTGTACAAGTGATGTCCCCAGCACCACTCGGTGTTTGTTCGAGTACACCTCTCTAGCCTTTGCACAGCCAAGTGCAACCTACAAGGCAGCAGGGAGTTGGCAGATAAACGCGCTGTGCGCTAGTTATCTACCTACGGGGCTTCTCTCCGGATTTTTCCTCGGGGTTTTCTCCCGAAGCCTTTCCCGCAATAGGGTGACCCACAAGGCAGTGGGGGTTCGGAGTCAGGGTTTTCCTTCCCCTAGATTGATTGCCAGTAGCTGACGAGCTCCATCTGCCCTGCTGCTAACTCGTCGCATATTACTGGGAGCTTATGGTGACGAACTGCGCGAGTTTTTCCCTCTTCTGTCGGACACAAGAACCCGTGGCCATGCTCTAAAGCTTTAAAAGCGAGTGACACTACGCCTAACACAGGGATTTACGCTCTCAACAAGAATTGTTTGCTTGTGGAATGCGCTTCAAGAAGAGGTTATATCAGCAAGATCTGAAACCCAATACAAGCAACTAGTGGATAAGGTACTGCCTGTAATCACGGCGAAGCTGTACAACACGGGCAGGATTTCTTCAACTGAGGTTTACCTGGACTATGTTGCTGATATAAAGAGATGCGGCTTACAAGGGCTTGACCCTCTCAATAGTCAATAGTCAATAATATATTATGGTACAAAAAGCTATGAGCTTAAAATATAACCATGGGGTCGGATGGAGTTCAGCGGGTTCGGCGTCGTTTGCCAAAGTTCCGTAAAGGAAGGGGTTATACGTACAGGGGGAGATAAATAGGAGTAGTTCCATCTATTTATCTGGAAAGTAAGAGGAAAATGGGTGCATTGTCCGGGAAGGCAAACGATAATCAATTAACCTTTGGCGTCAAGTCGCTCTTTA
>JACCGJ010006512.1:0-10053 GCA_013407085.1 Atriophallophorus winterbourni
CAACCGATGGATGTCGTCGTGAATAAGCCATTCAAAGCAGCATTAAAGCAGAAATGGGCCGAATGGATGATTAATGGTAAGCATACTTTCACCAAGTGCGGCAACATGAAAAAAGTTGACATGCCTACGATCTGCCAATGGATAGTAGATACCTGGAAAGAATTGCCAATCAAGACCGTGGTGAAGGGATTCAAGAAATGTTCTATCAGCCACATGTTAGACGGCACGGAAGACGATATTCTCTGGATGGACGACCCAGACAACGATGGTGACGACGAAAGGGAGGAAGAGCTGGACTATCATGATGATTGCATAACACAACAGGAGTGGGCTGCTTTGTTGAATGAAGACAGTGACGACGAAGATAAATATTGATAAATATTGTACCGGTTTATAAAATAAATTTTTGATATTATGATAAATGCTTAATTTTTATAATAAAAGTATCCATGGATAAGACGCACCTGGGTTTTTAGGGCAACTCATGAAGAAAAAAAGTGCGTCCTATACGCGGGTATTTACGGTAATTTTTATAATAAATGTATCCATGTATAAGACGCACCTGGGTTTTTAGGGCAACTTATGAAGAAAAAAAGTGCGTCTTATACGCGGGTATTTACGGTACTTGAAATTTATCATGGATGTTTGCTTCAAAATGTCATTTCTTGTGTTAATCTGTATGCGAATCAAGTGGCTTCTGTGATTTCACATTATTTTAAATCCACGTTGTTGAATGGTCAAAATCTGATTCGTATCAAAATTTTGGACTGGTTAGTTATTAATGGTCTTCTACTGGAACATCATCATCATCAAACGGAAAACCCTAATCCATCAGATCAACAGCACTATTTATTAAAAAAATAGTATGATATACCGCATCTTGACAGAAGAGTCTGTCCCACAAGAGGTGCGAGATACCAAAATGATCACGCTATTCAAGAATAATGGTCGTATAAGCGACTGCAACAATTACAGAAGCACCTCCCTCATAAATGATATACACAAAATTTTGCTGGATTTTTACAGCTAAAGATATTAGTTTCTAAAGTTTATTCCGAATCTCAATATGGTTTTCACGGGGAAATGATCGAGCATAGAAATCACCATCTTCTTGATACCGCTTTAAGAATTGTCGGGAACAGTGTATGCCTTTATACACCGTTTACATTCGTTACTAGAATGAATCCAACTACCATGGAAAAATGGGTCTTTTCAAACTGCTTGATTTCATAAGCTGACCTCCACAACTGCTTGAAGTCTTTTCAAGCTGACATGAATCATTAAGTCCAATTTTGCGGTTGAAAAGCAAAAAGATTTTTCGATAGGCGTCGAACGAGAGAGTTTATTTGTTTCCAAGTTGTTTGGATTTTTCTTTGCTCTGCTACTTAATCAGTCGAGAACAGCAGAAATTTCCTACGCAGGCGTTGCGATAAAGAGCTTTAAATCTTAATTGTTTGCATGTGCTACTGTGCTACTCCGTGACCTACTGTTTACCGACAATGCAGCGTGCACTAATTATGCTCAGGAGCAGCATCCGTTGCTATTAGACTGCTTAATGTCGGTATGCAAAACCTTCAAGTTGACAATCTACATCAACAAGACTGAAGTTCTAGCTTCAGTGACTATATCGTTCCAAATATTCTCTGTTGGAATCTCTCAGCTTGAACCCGTACATCACTTTAAATACCTTGGTTCTAAATATTGTAGAAAAAATTCACGCGACACGCCACGATTAATTTTCGGATTATTAGGGTAAGTGCTATCTTACCCCGTATAAAGTCCCATATAGGAGGCAACGCAAGCTGGCCTCAAAATTAGTATTTTGATTATGCTGTGTGCGCACAAAATGCATCCATTTTATGGCTTGGGTTTTTTTTACCGTTCACCCAAGACCTGGAAGGAAGTTGAACGATTTCTGTGTACGGAGCACCCGTCGCATCTGTAACCTATCGTACTTGAACAAATTAACCATTACGGTTGGGTCCTGTAAATCTGGTGTTTACCGTATTTTAATTTTACTGTGACGAAGTCATAACTTTTGATTGTAATGTTGTCGTATGCCAAAGCATCTGCACTATGGGAAGATAAAATCAACAATGTTACATTTGGGCAGGTGAAAATACGTTTGAAAAATTGGTTTGAAAGCTATTGACATTTATCCTCGGGGGTTAAGAGATAATTGCTCTTGACCATTAACAATAAAAACAGCGTATGCAAATTTAAGCTTGAGAAGAGCTCAGCTGCTGAATGAGATTGCCCCTCCAATATGCGAACCGATTACTGCCTATCGTTGCGAAGGTTGACGGAGAGATTAGCACATCATTGTAATATGATATCGTGATGCGTTTGTGATACATATCTACGCTCATATTCGACCGAATGATCAAATCAACCAATCATTATTTTCCGCGCTCACAACCAGTTTTCGTGACGTTTGCATCTGCGCATTTTGTCTCCGTTTGATGGGTGTACACAGTCTGGCATCTGATTCGGATCATTTTTGTGGCGAAAATGTGCTCAGACTCGGGATTCGACTCACTGGCGTATCAGCAACTGAGTGTAATCAAATCTTTCATGGAGTAACGAAACAGCAACAATGTAATTCACAAGTATTTTGACGTACTTAAGAATTTTAATTATATTGTGACACTAGCCATCACAGAACAATAAGAACACATTCCCGCTAAAACGGTAGGATGTATTGTTATGCTGTCCGAACTTTTTATACTTGAAGCATTTTATTTTCTGCTGCTATCCACTCCACGGCATGCAGACGTTGGGCTAACAATCAGCATGAGCAAGACCAATGTCCTTGCTCAAGGGATTTTATCGCATCCAATCATCACGGTTGCAAACTTTTAGCTTAAACCAGTACATCATTTCACATATATTGGTTCAACCATTGTGGATAACCTCTTCCTCGACACGGAGATTGATGAGCAGATTTGCAGAGCAGCTGTCATTTTGTCCTGAGTGAACTCTCGTTTTTGGGGTAACCGCAAGCTGACTGTAAAGACAAAGTTGATGGTGTACAGTGAGTGCGTACTAAACGCTTTACTGTACGGCAGTGAAACCTGGACCAGCCAGGCAAGACACGAACGGGAGCTGAATGCTTTTCATCTACGAAGCATCCGTCGCATCTTGAACATATCGAGGATGAACAGAGTGACTAACGCTGAAGTGCATTCAAAAGCTGTTCTACAGAGCATGTTCACCCTATTACGTCAACGCCGCCTGCGGTGGCTTGGTCATGTCTATAGAATGGAAAATGGTCGTATTCCAAAAGATCTACTCTGTGGTGAGATTAAATCAGGAAGTTAACCATTGGGTAGATTGCACCTGCTTTACAAAAACCTTTGCGAAAGAGATATGAAAGCTCTTGACATTGGCTCCGCGAGTTGAGAAGTACTTGCTCTTTACCGCTCACATTGGAGGCATTATGTAAAGCGTCATCCGCAAGTTGGAGAGGAGCAGATATATATCTTGGCTGCTGAACGCAGATCACACCGACGGCATGCAACTGATGCCCTACAACCGAGTTCTGACTATCGTTACAAGCGCTGCGGGAGAGATTGTTCCTCCCGAATCGGGCTGTTTAGTCATTCAAAAAGCTGTAGAACATGGGAATTTATGCGGTTGTGATGTACATCCATGGTCAAAATCGACCAAAGGAGGCCAACAACAACCCATTGCAATAGCATGCATGAATTTATATCAAATTTATACACGTTTTTACTGAATTTAATCTAATCGCTTATCTTGTTTTTATACACTAACTTTTAATTTTTCCATCCTGTGGTTATTGTCATGATTGATGCTTTTTATGTCAATAAATACCTTGAATTACATTGAAAATATTTGTATAGTTGGCATTTTCAATGTAACACAAGCTACCAACTTCCTGTATCAATCTGTCTTTGCACCCCCCTCCTTGAGTTTCATGACCTTATTGATATTCTTATAGATATTTGAACTTTACGTGCACAGAGGTCGATTGTATCAATTATTAAGATTTTTGTGTTATGCCGGCACAAGTACTTACTATAACAACCTGGCAGTTTCACAGTTGTAAAGTTGGTTTGCATAACTAGGAACGGTATTGATTTGTCTCTAATAGCCAGTCGAATTTTGTTCCGAATGCATTCTACTATAGTGATTTTTTGTATTAAAGCACCATTCATCCAGCCAGTTCCTTCCAAATTGGACTGTTTAGTTATGCAGGAATCTATGTGCACATGAAACCATCTTTTGCGGTTGATGTATATCCACGGCGGAGGACAACAACAACAATTCAACCATAATCGTGCGTTTCTTACTTACCCACCTTGGTCTTAGTTACATTTCCATGGCAACCGAATCGATAACCTTTAAGTTGTTCAGGGAATCTTTGGCATCAATGTTATTTTTCTATATGGGTATCTATGACCCGATGCACAGAATTGTCCATTAAGTAAACCCAAAGTAACATGCTCTATCTAAATCGTCCAATATTATGCTGCCAAAACTACTAGTTTTACCACGCTGTCTCAACAGTCTCAACGGAGTATTCCATGGTGTAAACTAGAATGATTAGCTCATATTAGTAGCCATTGTGGTATGTCATTCATAAGTATCATTTTTCTCACATTACGAAACTCGTCACTACCGTTTTGTTTAGTGCTCTGTTGACTTCATCACTCACACTGAATATAGCAAAATGTTCTCAATTTGACTTGCATGCAACACGATGACATTTTGAAAAAACTAATTTTCCCAGTTAAAGAATATCCTAGTGAATCACCTGGAATCTACAAAATAAGGGTTTTGATTTTAAGTTTGTAACGCTCCATCAAAGCTCAGTTGCTTGTGAGCAGTAGAGAGTGATTGACTTGGGGATCATTAAGTTTGGTATCAAATTATGAAGCTAGGCTCACGTAAGTGTTTAGTGTGTCGAGCTGACGTCATCATGATCTTTACTTGATCGTGAATTCTTCATTTCTACGCAATGCGTTTTCATAACTATTCCTGATTGTTCTTGGACGATTAGTCGATCAGCCTTAAGTGAGATGTCCATAGATTCCAAGATTTATGTATAGTTATTGTGTGGTTAATGGTTGTGCCTTGCAAGACACTCAAAAATATCTAATGGAGCGGAATGGTAAAAAAGGTTGTCTAAAATATGTTGGAGATTAATGTCAAACGTTCAAACATACTTGTGGACATCAGGTGATAGTTTGAAGGCGTTAATGGTGTCAGATTGTACTAGATGAGTAGGTATACTATTCCACAATTGCAAACTGTGAACAGGAGATGCGTATTCGCAGTAATTCAAACTGCTATGCTGTTGGTATCGTTTAAACGAGTGACCACGCAGCTGTGTGTTATGGGGAAGATGAAACAAATGACTGCAAGGATTATTTGTTTGGTTAACCGCTATCCAAATGAATATTAGTGCTCCTTGTTTACGACTGTATTGAGCCGAATGCAAATTCAATATTTCAAGTCTCATTTCGTATGGATAATTAGAAATTCCCAGGACGAGTTTTGTAGCTCTACGCTGTAGAGTTTCCAATAGCTGAGTCTTTTTTTCAACCAAGGATGCCATGCCGGTATAGCATATTTGATATTAGGACGGAAGTAGGTTGAAATCAATTTGCAGATTATATTGGCGCCAAACGAACCTAGGGCTCTTCTGTGGAGACCCAAGTTGCTTTCAGCTTTGCTGGCCGCGATTCGACATTGCATTGAGTTTCGTAAGTCAGCTTGAATAATCAGGCCTAAATCTAGTTCGAAGGAGGCGGTTCGAATAACATATATAATATTCATTGTTCATCTTGGTGTTTAGCGATAATAAGCTGCATTTCGTGGTATTGGCGACTTTGTTTTCTCTTGAGACCAAGCAAAACATTGTCCAGATCCAGTTTCAGTTGCTGTATGTCAGTAGTGGAGTTTATCTATCCCCAAAGCTTTGCGTCATCTGCGAAAATAAGCACTGGCATTTGTAAGTTTTAAAAACAAGATCGGTCCGACGACCGATGCTTTTGGAGTACCGCAAAAACTTGAATTGACTCGAATAGCTCAGTTTCGACTCGCACGTAACATGTTTTAATGTTAATGGTGTCGTGTTCTTTTGTTAGAATTAGATTAGCAGCTATGTGTTTGTCACATCGTCAACGGACACAACATATGCTCATTTACACGAACGTATATTGAACATCAGAAGGAGTCAGTAAAGAAACAGCCAGAAACCGGTTGTAGTGTGTGTATGATGGGGTGTACGCATGACGAAATGAAGTAATATCCACTCCCAGATGATTCAAAGCGTTAAAATTCGAGCGAATCAGTAGTCCCGTTGGTCTGCGCCTTCTATATCATACTCGATCGTTTAACACTGGTTCTTGCAACACCCAAGACACGCGATTGGTCGGGAACCAGTTATATCCACGGTCAAGGTCGATAGCATTCCTGTCTCAGGTTGTTGTTGTTGTTTTTGGCCTCCGTCGGTCGATGTCGACCATGGATGTACATCACATCGTATGTATTTCATATTTTGCAGCTTTTTGAATGACTAAACATTCCGATTCGGGAGGAACAATCTCTCCCGCAGCGCTTGCAACGATAGTCAGAACTCTTTTGTATTGCATCAGTTGCACGCCGGCGGCGTGATCTGCGTTCAGCAGCCAAGAGCTGTATTTGCTCCTCCCCAGCTTGCAGACGACGCTTTACACAATGCGTCCAATGTGAGCGGTCGAAAGCAAGTTCTTCCCAGCTTGCGGGGTCAATGTCGAGAGCTTTCATATCTCTTTTGCAAACATCTTTGTACCGCAAGTGCGGTTTGCCCAATGGTCGACTTCCTAATTGCAACTCACCATAGAGTAGATCTTTCGGAATACGACCATTTCCTATTCTATACACATGACCAAGCCACCGCAGGCGGCGCTGACGTAATAGGGCGAACATGCTCTGTAGATAAGCTTTTGAAAGCACTTCAGCGTTAGTCATCCTGTTCATCCTCGATATGTTCAAGATACGATGGATGCTTCGTAGATGGAAAGCATTCAGCTTCCGTTCGTGTCTTGCATGGGTGGTCCAGGTTTCACTACCGTATAGTAAACCTGCCTCACGTATGTGAAATTTAAAGGAGCTTAACTGTCTGACTAGACGGGGATATTGATAATCGGATAGACAGAGCAGTATTTTATTTTCTCGATTGAAATTTCGTGTTTGAGGAAACCGCAAGCTTACTGTGAAGACAAAGATGATGGTTTAGAGCGCATGCGAACTACCAAGTGCTTCAATGTTTACTAGTGATGCCTAAACCATCCACGCAGGACACGAACGGAATGTGAATACTTTCTATTTAGGAAACATTATCCAAATTTTTACAACTCGTGACGAACGCCGCAATGCTTTTTATATCTGGTCTACAGAGCATGTTCATTCTACTACGACATCACTGCTGGGTCACTGGCTGGGTCATGTGTAAAAAATGGAAAATCGTCGTGTTCCAAAAGTTCTACTCTATGGAAAGTCTACCATTAGGTAGACCGCGTTGGGGTTAACGAATCGTTTTCAAAAGAGACATGAAAGCACTTGGCATTGACCCTGCGAGTTAGGAAGTACTTGCTCTTGAGAGCTCACTTTGGAGGCTCAGAGAAAGGTGTCATCTGCAATCCAGGGAGGAGCGGATACTACTCTCAGCCGCTAATCATACAACACACCGTCAGTGTGCAATGGAAATCGTGTGTCCGATTACGGCCTGTCGTTGTGAGCGCTGTGGTAGAGACTGTTCCTCCTGAATAGGACTATTTCGACGTTCGTAAAGCTTTGGATCATGTAAACCTCATGGTCGACAGTTCGACTGAAGCAAACCAATCACAGCAACTGTCTAACCAAGAGATTTTATTTATCACCTCTCCCACACTTACAGTATGCCGTAAAATGCTGGAATCTAGCAGTTAACAAGTGGACACATGAAGATTGCAAATAGCACTAAAGCTCTCTGGGGTGTGTGATTCAGACGAAAATCATTCATATATTGATTGTTTAGAGACCATGAACAAAACCCCATTTGTAGGTGTTTTCATATGATTGCAAAGGATAATCGTATCAGAATTAGTTTCAAAATGTCAAACTTTGTTTACCATTTGGCCACTTTTATAAGGCATGTCAATTCTGATTGTATACTTTCTGTCCGATGAATGATCTAAACGCACACGGGTTTATGTTTCAACCCCATGTGTCTATACTCATTAACATATTGAAGGGAGCGGAAACACATTATCAGCTCGTCAAGATCATTCAAACAATCCCTGGGGTCGACAAGGTCGAGAATTGAACCAATTGGTCAAAATCATACGATGATCCCAAAAGTGGTGATCAGAGTTCTCATGTTCGCCTGCTGCCTGTCGATAACCGGAGATGTTTGTATAATGAACCGGGTTAGGGCCGGGAGCGAGCATTATGCGTTTTGCGCGAATAGTCTTATGTGAATACCCATTTGAATGGTTCAAACCAACGCAACGTCTGAAAATGTGTTCTCTTGGTGTTCAACTTGTGTTCGCCGAGCTTGCGTAGTTGTTGTTGGACGGTTCGTCATCAGGCTAGATGACATCATCAGCAAAACTTCTTTCAAAGCGTCTTGTAGTTGGAATTCTTTGGTTTTTATACGGCTTGTCTGTCCGGTCACCATCACTCCCGCGGATTGGTCGAGTTCATGTTATGCTTTCTCCGTAAGCGGTTTCTCATTGGTCCATATGTTGCAGCCAATAGGAGATGCTGTTTAATTGAATTTTTTTGTTGAGTTCCATGCTTCCAGGAATTCTCGCGCCCGTCGGTCGTTTCCTTTGGCTAATATTCTTGTACGGTCCCAGTCGAACTGTTGCCCAAATTGATCAATATGTATCGAAATAAGTGAATTCCGGTCATGTCTGCGTACGGCCAACTGATGTTCATTTAGTCTTGTGCTCAGTTTGCGACATGTTTGTCGCAATCTCTGCATGCAATCTTGTAGACGATATTCGATTATTCTTCTTTTGCCACATTGTCTTTCGTGTTGTTGAAGTGTTGAACACCATCCATACCCTGAGCTACGTATATTTTTCTCTATTGCTGACCGTGTTTACTTTCAAATCAAATCAACATTTGGTAGATTGCTTAAATTTGTCAAATGCAATTACAGCGTGTATCATTCATTGAACTAATAACGGCATGCGCAAAATAGACTAGCCAATCGTTTACCCTGTGTAAATAAAAATCAGTTCATTTATAGAACAAATAAGTAGCCAGTGAGAAAATTATTTTGCCAGTGAACAAATATATGTTCGTCTGTCAAGAAAATCTAACTACTGTTTACAATTATCAATCTACAAAAACTTTTCTGTGAAACTAACTGGCAAGTTTTTAACAATTCGTTACTTAATGAAGAAAGTCTAGAACCACGCAGTTTACTCACTTTGAGAGTCACTCAAGTTACGAGCTTACTTCAAATGCCACACATTCCATCGATAACACCGCATGTGAATATTTAAAAATCAATAACAAGTTATTGATCGCATTTTGTGTCACGTTGATGTCAGTTGATGATGCAACATGAGGTGCATTTCGTGCTTGGATTTGCAGAAATTTCAACCTCAAATTTTCACTCAATGTAATTCTAATTCGACAATATTACGGTTACTGATAGAGAAATATGTCTTGTGGTATAGTTTTTAGCCACTATTTTTTAGAAATAATTCATCGATTACTATTGGACGGTGCGAATCTATATGAGTAATAAGTGTTGAGATTATGCATTCCAAATCGTAGATCTGCATTACTATATCTGTCCTCCTGATCTCATTAATTTTGCAAGTTTATAAGGAAAGCGAGACGTGTATGTATAATCAAAATCAATGGGATGATGATAGTTTGTTAATAGTTGGGGGCGAAATTCGGATTAGCTCTCGTGTAATCGTCAAGTTTCGATTTGAATATAGATAAACTGTTTGAGCTTACCAAATCGGAAGGTAGGGAATTCCAAACAAAGCACACACGCATCGAATAAAAATACCTGCGGCTGTTTCGTTTGTAATG
>JACCGJ010006513.1:0-19238 GCA_013407085.1 Atriophallophorus winterbourni
CGAGCAGTACGATCTTGCATTTGATGAGAGCCGGTATGTCATTAGCATAAAGCGTGAAGAGGATTGGTCCGAGGACGGATCCAAAGCTTTTCAGCTGGAAAATGAGCTATTCAACAACGAAAAGCTCCACGGAGCTGTCAAATAAACATGCGATTAAGCTACCCCAAGATTCCTAACGTAATCCGTGTGGCAGGTCATCTAGAACAGTTTCCTTTATCACATCGCTACGACCAATGCTCGTATGCGACTTTTGTGAAACCAAGCTCTGGAGATGTGTTTGGTTCATACGTTGGACAGGATCGTGTTCATTTTCCCTTTACTGTTGTCAATACCCGTTTGCGCCTTGTATGGTACAACAAACCTTCCAACATTGCGTCGAGCAGATACACATTTTTGAACGGGAATAGGACAAATAATTAATCGCTAGGCCTGCAAGAAATCATGACCACTCAAACCCGCTAGAACGGTAAAATTACTTTCCGAAAACTTATATTTTAATCTCCTTTTAGCAAAAAAGAAATTAAATACACACAAGGAATGACTTTGAAAATCACTAAAACAATGAAACGTTGACAGGGTGAGAGAATAACTAACTTTGAACGCTGATGAATTAACATTATTTTAGTATTTACAAGAGAACGAGTAAAAACATCGGGCCAGGGTAGTGAGGCATTTATAGTCACGTGTGTGTGTAAAAGGGTGAAAAACGTCATTGGTTCATTAACATTGCGTTGAGGGTTTAGAAAATTGAACTGGCGCGGCAAGCAACGGGTGTTGATGAGATTCGAGTATGAAAGAAGAATGTTCGAAAAGTAGTCAAGTTGGACGTGGTCAAGGTCGATTATACCTGAGAAGGTAAATCAAAAAGGATAATGGCCAACATGTGAAAGCTTAATAATATATAGCAACGAGAAAGCAACATAAACCACTCGATCACCATCATCATCATGAAGCACAAGTCTGGAGCCAGACAAAGTGCCAAGCAATATGACGCAGGAAAAGCAGATAAGCAAGCGCGTGAAAAAAAGAGAAAGCAGGCAAGCGGAATATAGAGTGCTTGGAGAGTTGGTTCATTATGTTTTAGCGGCTACTCATCAGTACCAAGTTCTTCGAAATATTCACCAAGTTTATCACGACGGTTCACGTTGGAAGCACTGGACTAGAGTTTCGCTCTTACTTGAGCTCATCATCAACAGCATTACACCGGTAGCACGTACCGAATGCTTAACTGCCATACAACCATGGAAAAGTAAAATCCTACAAGATGGGAAAGGGTGGGACTTAAATTGCTACGGCCTCTATAGAAGACAAACTGGGAAGAGGTGCCTCGAATGGAACATACATTCAAACAAGTTTCGTGAACGAGTAGAGCAACATCAGCACGGCAGCTTCCTTGCGGCTTTCACTGCCATGCATCATAACAAGCTTTTCTCGTCACTCCGCTTGACAACATACAAGGTTATGCAAACACTCCAAGAAGATGCTCAGTGCAAAACCGCCATTGAACACTGTTTCGGGGCATATCCTGAAGAGTAACTAACCATTGCGATATATGATCGCGGGGACACCAGCCTGGAAAACGCGCTGCGCCTACATTGGAAAGGTTACTAGTAAGAATTTTTAGCTGCCTATGCCATGTGACGGTTTGGCCAGCCCGAGATTTACGCCAATCAGGATTTGGCGTCGCAAAAAGAATCTGTTTCGGAAGTCGGTGGTCCGGCATCCGTAAAACGTGACCCAACCAGTGTAACCTATGCAGGTTGATCTGCTTCTCTATATCGACATTACTACCAAACAACTTATTTCGGAGAGCATCGGTGCGCATACGATTGTAACAGTTAACTCCTAGAATTCTGCGGAGACACCGGTTGTCAAATACTTGGAGACGCTGAATGTGTTCTTTACGTAAGGTCCAAGTTTCGCACCCATACAGTAACACAGCCCGAACTGTCGCTTTATAGACTCTACCCTTGAGTAGCAGAGACAGTCCTTTCTGACGCAAGAGGTGACCTAGGTTGCGGAATGCTACAGTTGCTTTAGAAATGCGTGCCGAGACATCGTTATCTAACGATGCAGAATTATTGATACAACTACCGAGATACGTAAAACGATCCACAATTTCATCAGCAGTGCATATCTCTGTTTCGGGTCGGATTCGCACCAAGGACCTTCACCATTGTGGTCTCATGACTCACGGCCTGAGTTACCGTCCACCGTTTGATCGATCGCGATTAAGCCTTCATGAATGTTTCTTCAGACTGGCACATCTGAGTAGCGCCATATGCCCGACCAGTCGAGAAGGAGCCAGTAACATCTGTTGTGATCGTCCAACCGATCTGATTTCCTTGTCAGGCATGCATAGCAAATGCGTAAAAAGCAGCTTGTTTTTGTAGTTTCCCTGCATGCGATTTTTTATATATAAAATAATACCGGAAAAAAATTATGACATATAATCAAAAACACTGGCGCCACTGACTTCGATTTACAGCCATATCTCGTGAGGTTTCCAGTCAACTATTAGGTGGAGCTTTTGAACCCTAGGCAAACGAATAAGCCCAACTGAGCCTAGCTCTACGGTGAGTTTCTTCATCTCAACGCGTCAAGTCAGACTGGTCACCCGATCATTTTCCCAGCTTCTGCCAAGGTTCTGCGAATAAGGCGCGGTATGGTAAATGGTAAAAAGGCGTTCTTAAAACATGTCCCAACTATCGCAAACAAGCAAGCATCAGCATTCCTCTCAGAGTGTGGCCACTTGGTCCTAACACCCGATTGCAGACATCTATATTGTAACACGATGCTGTCACCGAATGCGAACAATCCTATACAGGCAAGGTGTGTCAAAAACAGAAAGCCGACGGACATCTTCCCCTCGGATAGACCAGGTTTCGCAGCCATAAAGTAGCGTAGTACGCACCACTGCGTTGCACACTCAGCCTTTAGTATGGAGTGAAACATCGCGTCGACGCCACAAATGGCGAAGGTTAGCAAACGCTGCACCCACTCGCTTATCCCGGCAGAAGTTTAACACATGCGCGCATCAGATCAGCTGAAGCTTTCTTTGGGGCATCGTCCATCGCGAAATTACAAAAGAACGACGAGATAGGGCAGCCCTGCCGCACCCTGCTGGAGATATTGAACGCGGACGACAATTGTACGTACGCTCGAACGATACCTGAAGTTCTTAATATAATGCTTTCAAGATCCAAACATACTTCTCGGGCAACAAGCAGACAAAGACTTTCGCGATCGATTGAAATGAATGTCGCTCGGATGTCAAGGAATACCACGATAGTTGTTCTACGAAATGCGTGTGGTTGCTCCAGTAACCCAGTGTTGAGCTACACAAGAAGTCAACACAAAACTATCCAACGCGGCTGTTTCCAAGGAGGTTTGAATCCCACTTCATTGTTCATCAATATTATTTTGGGGAACTGTAGAAAGATGCAAACTCAAAATGCCCTGAAACCGTCGGAGAACCGGGAGAAAATTAAACCTGGCATTATTCAACTGCCTTGCAACATTTCCACGTTTCCCGCCAAAACGCATCCAGAGCTTAGCACAGACTAACGCATGATCGGACTCTAGACAGGCGCCCTAGTATAAATGGCAATCTTACAAACTCCCTCGGCACGAGTAGCTGATAGCAATATGGTCAATTTGCGTGAAAAAGGCTGTCAATCGACATTTCCCGGTGAAGCAGTGACGCTTCGAATGGAGGAAGTTAGTGCTGGCAAGGTAAAGTCTGTGCTCTGAGCACAAGCAAAGCAATCTACCGCCATTGTCATTACGATGACAATCGAGACAAAACCTTCCACCCACAAAATGCTCTTTTGAAGATAGACGGCCTACACGTGCATTCATGTCACCAGCTAAGACAACGATGTCACACTTTGATGCAAATCTAATGAGTTCTTGTAATCTTCCATAAAACTCATCCTGGTCATGTTTACAGCTACAATCAGTCGGTGCATAGGCAGCAACCGCAAACAGGCTGCGGTTGCCAGTTTGCACCAACCCTGTAGTCTAACTGCACAAAGACGACTGTCGACTGGGATCCAGTTTAACTGTGCGACCTCAGCTCGCTCACCCAAGACGATTCGGACAACAGCTTGATCACATACCATGGCATCGTCATCAATGGACAGTCGTAGGTATTGTGACATCAAACCACTGTGAAATTAAGAAGGGAAGTTTTTCTGTCTTCATTCATCTATATATTCCTGATTTCTGGAGTGTCACAATCTTTTTTGCCTACAACGATTGCATATCGCTTCTTGAATTCAACCAAGTTTCATGTATTTGACATGTGACATACGCTGTTCTGTTTCTCTTGATCAGGTGTATTCTCAACGATGACGATGCTCATGGAATCACATTCATTCTCATCGGAATCATGAGATTTCAATTCTGTTCTATCCCGATGGTTGCACGGATGAATTTGATCGTTGCATTCACTCCATTCAATTGAAAGGCCAACGTATGCTGGACGTTAATCGAATCGAATGGAATAAAAGACCCTGCCTTAAGAGCTGTCAAATTGACCTCTACAAAACATTCAGGCTCCATTCATGTAGAGTTAACATATTTCACTCAATATCACTCTGGATTTTGTTAACAATGGTCTCTCATTTCTCCATTATTTGAACCCAGGTTTATGTATACCAGATCTGACAAACTTGTTTCTGTTTGCTTTTCATCAGGTTTTTGACCGGCGATTTAGATCCCAATAGATTCAACATAATACTCGTGGGAATGTGGGAATTTGTTGGAAGTTTTGTGTTCAAACTATTCGGCCTTATCTTAGGCGCATCTTTCGATAATTCGGCACTTCCATTCACTTGACTACTGGTCTGATTCACAGAATCATTGGTCGTACCGAGCTGTTGGACGAGAGTTTTGTCGATTTCTGGAGAAATCACTGTTTTAGTTGTAGTTACAGCTTCCCTGTAAGACTTATAGTTAATGTGGTTAAGCACGTCGTTTTGAACTGGCTCCAGCGCTTTCTGACACGCACATATGTTTTCAAGCCGTTTAAGGTTCGCCTATGCAGCAAATATGCGTCTTTCCATAATTGAATCAGAGTTTTCGGCTCTTGATAAATCACCAGTTACTTTCAATCTGCATTGATTACATATATAGCAGATGCATGGTAATTTTTCATTATTAATTAGAGTCACTGATTCGGGTTATAAATACTTGTCACTGTTCGCATGAATGGCAATAGAACACAAGTAACATCTAACATGACGCGATTTGTGACTTACCAGCTCTTTGAGAAAGTTTACACTTTTACAACCCTCGTCGTCATGTCCGTTTATGGACACGTTGTCGGTCATCGTTACACTTTCACGAGAGCAAGTCGATACACTGGGCTAAGCAAAAGTTTATCGATCGGTGTCTATCGATGGGGTGCAAGAACGAGTGAATACGATGCCGTGCGATCAAACGGACGGTAAAAGCATACGTTTTCACGTGAAGTGGGTCTGTTCTGTGATATTTGATTCGACAGTGTTGAAATAACTCTCAGTAAATACCACATAGCGAGGTCTTCCTGATGGTATCCGAGTTGTTGCGTTATTCTGGGTTGGAAGCAATGTTGCACGCGTAGGTAACGTTGGGTTGTAACTAAAAAATGTGATTTTCAAAGATTCACGTTAAGGAATTTGAGACGAGTTAAATGATATTAGAACCGTCTAGATCCGTCAATAGAGCGAGCAATAAATTCCAAAAGTACGAAAGCACAAATTTGTACGTCCACACCGTAGCGCGTTGTTGTTTGGAGTCCTTCAATGTTGATCAAATATATGAACGCTCATTGATGAATTAATGCTTCGTATTATTTGCAATTAATTTACGGAACAGTTCATTTCTTTATTTATACGTTATCAAATCCTGTGTTACGCAATATACATACAATCATATCTTAACTACGACAAATGAAGCATTGTTTGACAAAAATTATTTTGATGTGGAAAAATGAAATTTCTTCACAGAAATCTATATTTGAGCGGATGAAACTTGTGTGGTTTTTGCAAACAACCGAGCCACATATAATAAAATTTTCAAGTGTGTTACTGTCGGAAGCCATTTAGTGATATTGATGAAAGATGTTTAGTGGGTCAAATATAAGTATGCAAGAAAATGGTGATGAACCCACTAAATGACCAAAAGAGCAAAAGTCCAAAGGAATATCCAGTGAAGTCCAACTATCGCGAGACCATTCAACCTAAAAAAAAGTCAAAGAAATGGAATCGATTATGCAGAAAGCACTAAAATGTTGAAAAATCCGTTTATCAGCATTCTCGCATGAATTTGCGCACACAAACGTTGCAACCACAGAAGATTACGACTGTCCAAAATTATATTCAACGCCAAGCATTTATTCGGATAAAGCAATTAATGCAAACAACGAAAGCTCGTGTACAAAGAGGAAAGATGTAAAACTTGAATCACTACCCATAAACGCATCGATCACAATGGTAAACCTTACATCTACAACCTGGTTGGTTGTGGTTTTATTATTTCAATGAAATTAATTTGCGCAATCTTGTTTTGTTGTCTACATGCGAAACATCATTCACACGGATCGAACATTTTACTTTTGATTGGTTTCTTCTGTATATAGTGATTTGGTTGGCTAGGCTCATTCCTCCGGTACAATGAGCTGCTCTGCTAGTCGTCCGCCGTCACTTTGGTAATAATAAGGACTAACGATATCCCCCAGAATTTTCAGAAAACTAATTGTAACCACGCGATCGGAAGTTTGGTGGATTTGAACCACTTGATGACATATTATGCGCCAGTTTCTGGTACGCAGTATTCAGTCTGAACATCGAAAAGTAATCGATGGGGTGAGTTGATATATATATATATATATATATATATATATCCAACTACTGGAAGGTGTATGTACCAACACTATCTGCGACCTGTGATGAAAAGGAAATTTTCTATCATAGATTACCAAAATATTGAAAGCCAATCCTTGTGTAAGGGAGAACCTTAATGTCAGAGTAAATTTAGATCACTTGTGTTGGCCATACTTTCTAGAAAATTTTAAGACGTATGGAACACATTGTAACAATTTCCTAACAAATATATACACAAAAATCACTCTTTTCCATATTACTCATTTTGAAATAAACACTACTGCTTTTCTATCAAATCGTACTTGAAAACGCTTGATTCAACATGACCTTACTTTTGGAGTTCAGCCTTGAAACTTTTCGGGCTTGATGCACAGATGATATGTGGGAACAGATAATTCCGTATAAAACAAACTCCCACAACAAAGAAGACAATTTGATCTTTAGTGTGGAATAATTAACAAGTGCCCTTGAGATCTGCTACTACGTGCTTCTTGCCGATGAAACAGGTGTTCAAGTGGGTGATCCACTGTATGTAGAATGTTGAATAGCAGGATCAAGTCACCCTGACACGACGGTGCGAAAAGTCCAGTTACCATTTTTTAGCGCGGTGTTATACGCGTTGCAGCAAGGTCGAGAACTTTGGGACCATGTGGACCATGTTTGAACATCGTACTCCATTATTGGCCTGATATAGGTTTTAATTATCAGTGAAAGTATCTGCTTTGTGAATCTATGGAAGATCCTTCGGAGCAGTTCTAAGGTTTAGCGAGACTCTTTGCGTACCACAGAACACTGTCATGAAGACTTCAAGTTAATGTTAATCCACACACCCAGGTCTTTCTATTCCGTGACCCATGAAAGTTGCTGAGATCCCAGAGATTATGTGAAATCAAAGAATTTACAGATATTTAACAATTAACATGTTCGGATGTTGAATGGTAGACAGTTTCGTAAGGATCACGTATGAAGTGCATCGAGATCTTTTTGTAAAAGTTAAAAATCTTCGATGGTGCGCACACTAGCCTAGAATATGATGTCAACCACAAATTAAATGATTTTACTGCGTAAGATTTTAGGTATATAGTTCGGGTACACAAGGAAGACTATTGGCCCCAAGACTGAGTCTTGAGGTACGCCAATTGTAACTTCTAGTTAGCTCGATAGTGCCCCATCAACTCTAACCCTCATGACTATACCAGTCAATTAATCCTGTATACAGGACAATAATAATGACAAACCTCCAAATTTCAAGATTTTTGTGGTCACATGATACGTTCAGCTAAGATTGTCGGGTCTTGTAGCGCCAAAATACTTGAACCTAGGTTATCTTTCAAACACTTAGACGATCCGTTTTAGAGCTGAAGATCACTCTCCAATCATGTTGAAAAATAAAATGTCATTATATTTTTTGGTATTCAAATTTAAACTAAGTTGGATGACCGTTGATCAATGCATGTAATCATTGATTCTAAAGCCTGTTGGTCAAATCGACCTTTGTGGTTCAATGCAACGGCAACTTCGTCGACTTATTTAATAGTAAGTGAAGAAGGGTTACAAGGATGATCGGAAGATAGGCTTTGCCATTTACGGCAGTATATTTGAGAAAATCGTCAAAAAACGATGTAATTCAATGAAGAATATTTGATGGAACACCATATTCAGATTGCTTTTGGAGTAAGACATTTCGTACAACACTGTGGAATTGATTGGTATAATCCAGAAAACCACGTTCTACTGTCCAGATAACGTAGAATAAGATTCGTAAGCAAAGCGACAACATCAAATGTTGAACGATTCTCACGTTAGGCAAACTGATATACATCGTGTAACTGCCATTCGTCGTAACACAATGGTTTTTAATTACCTTGAGGAACTGCGACATGCACGCGATCGAGTGGTATTTACCAGGATGTTTCTCAAAAATCTGGGCTATACGAACACATTCCCGACAGTCAGGCATAATTGCTCTTTCCTCGCAACGATTGAAGATGGATGCGATAGGTTCCAAATGTACACCAGCGTATTCTCTCAAAATAATGGGTGAGAGTTTCTCCTAGCCCCGCAGACTTAGTTTGGGACAGCAGGAAGTGCACAAAAGACCCTATATAAAACGGTAAACGATAAATTAGAGAAATATAGGGGTAAAACGATGTTCAAATGATTATCGTTATTAGCTATTCGGGGCACGAAACATTCATTCAAGAAATTTATGTCGAAAACAGATCGAGATTTCTTATTGTCCTAATTTGAAATTTGCTTGAACGCGCGCAATAGATAACGATTGTCTTTAATGCCAAGAAGTGTATTTGTATATACCTTTGCGAGACTTTACATTTAAACATTAATTGATTGGAAAGCTGCGCAACCGCACTCCGCTCATGTTTATGAAGGTTTTCTCTTAATTTGTGTAAACGGTTTTGTTGGAAGGACAACAAATGTCAAAACAAAAACTGAGATAGCATGGCACGTCACATTATAAGAGACATCCTAATCAGGAAATATTTGGAAATCAGTGGTATCAATCATGTGTCTAAGACCTAAAATTTTGTCATGCTCGTTGGCTCTGGTAGTCACCTTCCTGCAAAACTGATGGGTTAGGTATTTACATCAAGTACTTTGATAAATTTTAGGCATAATTTTAATAACATATTGGTCAGAATTACCGATAGGAGCAAACTTGCGAGCATAAAATATTTTAATTTTATTGGTGAAAGCGAAATACAGACAAGCTACAGATCGCGTTGATAAATAAACCATATTTTTAAGAGAATACAGAGAATACATAGATATAGATAGATATTTTTCTTGATTGAGGTTGCGTGCGGAGAGAGCTCTAATGGTCTGACAACCGCTAGTCTCGCACGATTTTTCTGGCTACAATAAGGACTAGCCTGCTTTACTGCTTGACTCAAATTGGATAGATCAGTAGTTAATCTAATGTAGCTGTCGCAAGGTTTGACATATATACAAAATTAGATGTTCATATCTATTTCTAATATTGCATACATCACACCAACAAATATGAAGACGCATGTGAATCTTTGACAATAACGTTGTTAAGGTAACGTCAAGTTTGTACCAATTTGCTCTGATTGACCGACAGGAAAGGAATCACACTGATCTTGATTTTTGTGTCAAAGAAAAAATCAAACTAGCTCCCATGATTAATTTTACTTTTAAATGTCAAAAATGTCGAATAAATAATCGCTCGCATTTGTTAGCTACTGAACAATTCCGGATTTCGTTATCAACCGGCTATCAACATTCAAATTGTCCCCATCGAGTTAATTCTTCGAATATTCTCAGTGTTCATCAAGGTAAGATGGTTCGACGTGCTGAAGTATAAAGAAAAAACATCAAAATTGCTTGAATCAAGAGACAGTCTCAGCCTAAGATATCAGAGTGCATGCTTGAGTTGCATGAATTAGGCTAGAATTGCATTAACTTCACGTAAACCGTTCAAATGTATCACCATAATTTTAAAATAAATAGCGATCGGGAAATTACGAAATATTAGAAAACTAACCAGTTCCAATGCTGAACCACACATTTACAAAATTACCATAATAGAATCGACGCATCACACACTAATGAATAAGATTTAATTTTCATTCTACGAAACAAGATGGAATTAACTCGAAAAACGGAGATAGTTCAGCTGGAGATATCTGGTCTTGTGTTATTGTCAACGTACATGAAACATCTCACAATCTCACTTCATGCGAAGAATGTAGAAGACGGAACACTGGTAGTATAAAGTATATTGTACGTTCTCTGTAAAGTATCCGTAGAAATATCTGAGTGCTTCTAACGGAAAAGAATGCAAAATACTATAAACGATTCAGACGAGCTAAATTGATCGGAAATGTTATAGATAGACCGTATTTGAACCTCACATTTGAGAGGAGTTGAGACT
Organism: Atriophallophorus winterbourni; assembly: GCA_013407085.1. NCBI lineage: Eukaryota > Metazoa > Platyhelminthes > Trematoda > Plagiorchiida > Microphallidae > Atriophallophorus > Atriophallophorus winterbourni. The sequence goes on from JACCGJ010006513.1 coordinate 10,786, forward strand.
GGCTATGTTCAAGTACATTAAAAATAGAATAAAAGTTCTTGTGATAAACTTTAAATATCTCGGATTCCCACAAAAATATCAAAATATCGTAAGAATCAAATTTTAACGTTGACCTCGTTTACTACCACAGTTAAATTTAGGATGAATTAATTATAAAAGTAGTAAAACTGAGTGAATGTCATACGTGAAGAGAGACTTGATTTCAAAGCACGAAAAAGAGGCCATGAATAAAACCAGTATAATGAATTCAATAATCTCAGGACAGTTTTTTCTCACACGCGCAGCTAGTCCTTTGGTGAAAATTGTCATGGCTCTTCTTTCATACCAAAAAATTTCGAAATATCAGCATGCAGAAATCAAGACGAATTACAGTCAACCTTTAAACAGCGTTATCCTGGAAGATTATTAACCTCAAAATTTCATGTCATAAATTGTTCTTAAATTGAACCATAGTGAGAAAATGCATAATTTTAATGTGATTGCTGATGAATTTGCTTCATGTCAATCTTCTTGATCATAATGACAATTTCTTACTGAGATGATAAATTTTGAAAACAAATTCAACGTGATATTAATATAGAGAGAAAACAAAAAAGTTCTTGAATAAAAATATACAGGTTGACGATAATTTTGTTTTAGTCATTCAGCTTTAGAGTTTTATGCTATCGAGGTTGAAGAACCTTATGAATAATTATTCTGATTGCTGATAAAATGTTTTATTTCCATTCTCTTAATCTTTATCTCTTAATTTTTTACTTTGATGATAAGTTTTAGTAACAAGGCGTAGTGTACAAATTCAACAAAATCTTAATGAAAAGAGAAACCAAAATTTTCATCGTTAAAATTATCCAGGTTGAATTTAATTATTTTTCATTTCATGCCCTTATAAAAAGTAGTCGTGCAGCCTTCCTTATAATACTGCGTTCAATCCTGGGCATCGTACTTAAAAAGGATATTGCATGCCTCTAAAGGGTCCATCGCCTTGTGACTAGGATGGTTGAGGGTCAGACAGGTAAAACCTATGGGGCAAGACTCACGGATGGTTTGAACACATTATCAGGAAAGACAGTTTACCGTATTCACTGTTTATAAGCCCCTCGTTCATCAATGAACAGATATTCGGGTAAGTATTCTCCTAGAGAGACTACGCACCAAAATTTTTTCATTTAGTTCACGATTGACATACAGTATATCTCACGTGCTCCAATTCCTATCACTGACTCATTATCTACAACGAGTGTGATAGAGTTGCCACTCTCCCTCGACCTCAGCGAAATCGTAAGCTACTGATGCCGGCATGAAACAGCTCAGGGATTCGATATCATACTTCTTTCTTTGCCCGATGGCTGGGGCTATGACATTTGCGTCTTATCGCTAGGCGGCCTTCGACTTCTTATCCCATCTGCATTTAGACGGCGCATTATTCTTAACATACACAATCTTTCCCATCCTGGTATCCATGCTAGCGCTAAGTTTCTCACGAAACATTTGTATGGCCAAAAAACAGTGGAGACGTGCAGCATGACACTCTCATGGCAACCACGCCATTTGGGATAATAACCACTTGTACATCAATTATTTACTTATATCCGCCAACAACCTACAGCACACGCCTTGACGGATTACCGACGCTTGTTTCCATCCCACCCGGTAGCCCCAACCATCAGCACTTTCGCATAACACTAAACCTATCAGACAAGGTCCTTACCAGCCCGACTACACGCCACTTAGCTTTTTCCAGGCGAGGCGGTTAGCCATCAAACCTGGGGGTGCAGGAAATTATCAGTACGGACTATGTTTTCAAAGCATCTGGTTCTTCGTTTCCAAGCCTACGGATCTGCCTACATCTGCTCCAACTGGGTTCATACTAAGACCATGTCAGAAGGGCGATTCCCGCTAGCAGCACGTTCACCCCATGTTAGACGTGACTCGGCTTAGTACTGATCTGTGTTTCGTGTATCATACTTTGGTCACTACCGACAATCAAGTGCCTTGGCTGACTTCGAAGTGACTGGTTGCTGAGATCCTATATTGCAGCCTGGAACGACCTGACACCGCTTGGCGAGTCCAAATGTCAATTCCTGATTAGAAGTTTCCTCTGATCAGACTTTTTGGAAGAGAGCTGTGTAACAACTTGACCTTGAGTTAATTTCCGTTAATTCGTGTTCCGTGATTGTTCCGCTGTACCTTCGTACACGTTTTGGATTTTGCGATAAACCTTCATTCTCCAGCGCTTTTTCTCCTATATTCTTGAGGGACATTACTGTAGTGGTCTTCTACTGGCTATATTTCTATGAACGTGCCCATAGGTATGTGGATCCTGGTGAAGCATATACAGCTAGAACCCAACATTCTTATATGCATCCATATTTGTCATGTTTACTCACGCCTTAGACATTAGAAGTTTGATCAATCAATTTAATCACATATTGCATATTGTCTCTAGTTGCGTTTTTCGATGCATTCACTTTTCAGTCAGCCTTAACGTTGGTTTCATCACATACAATATTGAAAACACCGGTTTTCGTTCAATCCAAGAAATTGAGCAACGGTACACCGGATTAGTGCTTACGCAGTTGATCGTCAAAGAAAATTAAGTGTTTAGAATTATAAAATCTAGATTGGCACGTTTGACACATACATTCATGTGCAATATAAACTGAACTGAACTAAAGACGACCAGCTTTTAAGTCGATACTGTTGCTGGACTCAGAGCTCGTTGTGTCTAAGTACAAACACTCAAAATCATTATCTTGTCTCGAGCAAATTCAAATGAGAATATTCATCTTATTTTCCGACAAATAATACTTTTTATAAATCAACACTACATTCAAGATCCTCACGAATGTAACTCATAACCTTAGCATATTTATTCTTAAAAATACTACATTTATTTTGCAGTTTGCAGTTGTAATCAATCCAGGAACAAGCAACCTGTTATTCTGCGATTCGGAATAAGCCTTTGGCAGTTCTTGCTTAGTTAAATTAGAAAATCGAAGTTCACATTTTCTGCCTAACGCTTATCACGTTTAGCTGAAAATATTTATTTTCAACAATTAAAAATCTTGATACATAGATTGCAACGTAAATTCAGGCATTTTTCAATAATTTTAAGATACAGATATAATGTGTTCTGGGTAGAAGTTAAAACCACCACCCTTGCAGTCCTGAGGTCGCAGGTTCGAGTCCCGGTGGCGAAATTATTTTCTGTAAATAATTTGTCATCGGATTGAAGACACATCACTTCTTCCAAATAGCGTTGTCTAACTTCTATATCCCTTATCTCAATTTCAATTTTGTATGTGTATGCAAAATTGAATGCCGAATGTTATTGTGTTATTCACGTGATGAAGCATTTATGGTGAGGCTTTGGCAGTAAGATTGCAGAAACACAAAAACGAGCATGTTCATTGACGCGCAATGAACTACGAATTAGTTGTTTCAAAAAGTGGTCTGATCAATCGTTTTCGTGTATATAATAATATTTCTCATTGGAATAAAAAGAAAACGGACACTGTTAGGTGGAATATTTAGCTACAACGTTTGTTAATTATCTGTAGAAACCTGATATAAGTTGAAATAAATTTAGATGACATTCTGAGAATTACCGTTTTTTATATCAACTGAATATTGGATATTAGATGAGATTTTTACGTGAAAAAACTAACAACAAAATACATTGATCACTTGCTTCGTATTTATTCAACCCGATAAATTCCAAATTTGCTTTTCAACGCAACATGACAAAAAATTGTTTGAAATTCCACCGAAGTATATGGAAAAAATATTAATTCGTATTCTTATTCAACCTTGCAATTAAAAATATTTTTACATGAAATATTAAAACGATATAATTGTGTGCTTCACACGATTTCGAAAAAATGATTTTCCTTAGACTTTCACCATTTAGTTATTTTCTGTTTCTCTTAGTTTCTGAAACAATATTCTTTTTTCTTTTTCTTTTTTCTGAATTGATTGACTCGATCGACTTTACAAAACAACCTTGAGTACCCAGACACTCCAACTTCACGAGCAATCGGCGGTATGGCACTCTGTCAAACGCCTTACTGAAGTCAATAAAAACGACATCGATCGCTTGATCAGAATCAGTCAAAGCACACCAAATTTCTCGGTCCAGAAGTAGATTACTTGCGCATGAGAAATTTTTGGTGAATCCGTGTTGTTTTAGACACCAACGCCCACACAACAAAAGAAAGATCTCTATTTTCCTCTTGAGCGACTTCTCTAAAGATTTATCCGTTAAAAATGTCAATATGACGGGTCTGTAATTAGTTGGACAACTAGGGTCCCTACTCATAAACATTGATTTAATTATACCATGTTTCCAATTTTGTGGCAAAGACACCGAACGTAACAGATTTTGTTAAACAACCTGACAATCGGATCTCACAACACGTCTGACAGTAATTGTAAAACCAACGGATTAATAACGTCTGGTCCTGGCGCGGATTGTGTGCCTAACTGTTCCAACATGAGAGTGTTCAATGTCTTCCAGACAGTACACAGGTGCATGTTGCTTAACTAGGACTCGAGCTTTCAAACCATCCTCAGTAATGTCTAACCCTTAATAGTATCTATCAAATTATAGATATATGGATATGCCTTTCTGCAGGGACCAATGTATGCGAATAGACGTTTTGGTGCACAAGTAGACTCGTAAAACATTCGCTGCTCGTACAACATAATTCTTTTGCATTTCCATGCCGTTCAGATGTTTCTAGCTTGCCTATAATTGTTATAGTCAGTGGAGTTCTTCCTGCTTACGAATATTGAGAGGAGCTTTTGATGTTGCCGCAAAGGTTTCTGAAACTCCTTGTGAAACCAAGGGGAAATCGAAAAAGATTTTGAATACCAGTGGGCTTCCTTCCTCCCATTCAAACCTACTTGCTGCTGTCGTTTCTAGCCTCGAGAAAGTCTCCAGGGACATTGAAATGATTAAATCAGCGCGTCTAGGGATTCGAGACAAATCTCGTAATGTCCTGGTGCTGAATCAGGATGAACCCTACATACGCGAGGCTAAAGCACGTAGATCACTGGACCGGACGTGCATAAGAAATCTGCTCCGAAATGCTGAAATGCGTCCAGACACAGCGATAAGGCGCGTTCATCGTGTAGGAGTGTGGAAGGGCACCAAAGGTGCGACGGGCATAAGTCCAAGGCCTCTCTTAGTTGAATTTATCTCACAGAACGATCGTGATAAATTCCTAGCAGGTTATAATAGTCTGGACAGAATCACCAAAGGTAAACACGTTGTTGTGCCCGACGACAACAAAGGATCCACAAAGAAGAGTGATCTTTGGCATGAAATGCCGAGTGGCAGCTTGCAATGTCCTTCGGAAAAAGATATGGCAGTATCAGATGCAGAAACTACGGAGGGTTCTTTGGATCTGAACGTCGTTCATAGTACTTACCCCGCAATTCCGCAGCTGATGGTTAGTAACCTTCAGAATACAACGGTACTTCAAGAGGTAGAGGTTTATTCATCCATCCAGAATAGCACGCCAAAAAACGTGCTGTCTCCTCGGGTACTACGCCCGAGGAACAAGCAGGATTGAGTCAAAATGTTTTGCTGGGTCCCGTCGCCACAGTGCTATACGGAAATTCATGTAGTATCCGAAATAAGTGGTCCGAACTTTCTATCCTGGCACATGAGCTCCGGCCACATGCAATAGCACTGACGGAAACCTGGCTATCAGAAACTGATTCTATCCCCGAGATGATAAGTAACAGATATTCTGTAGTCAGATGCGATAGACCTAGTGAAACAAATGGTGGCGGGGTTGCCATTTTTCTTGGGCTTGGTTTTCGAACTACAGAATCGAGCGTTCGGCTTAGCACGCACAACGTTCAACTATGCTCCTGCGTCATCCACTCATATAAACAACCAATGGTAATAGCGTGCGTTTATATGAGTCCTCAAGCTAAATTGCAGGATTTGAATAATCTGCTTGAAAATCTCAGTTTATTGCGCTCCGAGGGGTCCCAGGTTCTTATAGTGGGTGATTTCAATTTACCCCACATATCATGGTCGACTCAGTGTTCCACCGATAAATTGTCTGAAGACTTTACCGAATGGATTCACACGCATGCTATGAGCCAGCATGTCATTGAGCCAACAAGGTTTCGACAGGGTTGCTTACCTTCGTTACTGGATCTTGTAGTCTCTTCGAGTGGTGAAATGGTACGACAGGTAGAATACCTCCCTCCGCTAGGGAAGAGTGATCATATTATGATAAGCTTTCAGCTAATACTCAGGTATGACAAACCTCCTCCTAAACTGAGGCGTGATTTCAAATGTGTAGATTGGGATCTTGTAACAGAAGAAGCTAAAACGATCCTGTCGCAATACACAGGTGAAGATGTGGCTGCTAATTGGCAGCTTCTCCATTGCTGTCTCTCGAGCTTGCAAGATAAGTTTGCTCCGTTGGTTCCTGTCAAGCGGCGCAACAAGCCAATGTGGTTCACACCTGCGATGCGTCGGGTGATTAAATTCAGGGATCGTGCCTGGAAAAGCTATAAGACTTCACAGACACAACGGTCCTGGATACAGTATAAGACAGTGAGGAATAAGGCTGTAGCTATGCAACGCAAAGCGAAACGTGAATTTGAAACACGGTTGGCACGCAATATCAAGCAGTGCCCAAAGCGTTACTATAGCTATGCCCAATCTAAAGGCAAAACGCGCGAGTGGATCGGTAACCTGCAACAGGATAACGGACCCCATATAGTTTCAGATGTCGAAAAGGCTTTAGCGTTTCTCAAACACTTTCAGTCAGTCCAGAGAACTGACCGCCAAATAGACCCGCCTATCACACCAGTCTCTGTAAAATCGGATGGCATTGCTGCACTCGAGGTACTATATTTCACTAATGAGGAGATTAGAATTCAGCTTGCAGCAACTAACCCACATAAGTCTGCAGGCCCAGACGGTATTCACCCTCAGTTTATTAGAAACTTGGCGCCCGTACTAGCTGAGAGCGTGGGTCGACTTTTCAACGCATCGCTGGTGCATGGAGTTATTCCGAGTGATTGGAAGCTAGCCGATGTTATCCCGATACACAAAAGCGGCAGTCGTTCATCTGTCTGTAACTATAGACCGGTAAGCCTTACTGTCATTCTGTGTAAGATCTTAGAGAGGCTGATCAGAGATCGGATCTGCAGGCACTTAGTTGAGTTTAAGTTGCTGGACTCTGCTCAACATGGCTTCCTTAAAGGAAAGTCGTGCCTAACAAACCTCTTGGGCTTTCTAAACGAGGTCACCAGAAAATTGGATAAGGGCCAACAGGTTGAGGTTTTCTACTTAGACATCTGCAAGGCTTTCGATTCAGTGAACCATAGACTGCTCGCTACCAAACTAGGCTATATGGGTATCGTTGGTCCTCTAAGGAACTGGATAGTAGGCTTCTTAAGCAACAGGTACTTTCGTGTCAGGGTGGGCAGTACGTACTCACCGAAAGTAAGGGTTACAAGTGGAGTTCCGCAGGGATCTGTACTCGGGCCGCTACTTTTCCGTATCTTCATCGATGACTTGGCAGCGGCGATTAAGTGTCCCTGCTACATTTTTGCGGATGATGTCAAGTTTATTGGATCACCGAACGAAAGTGATTTTATTGACGATATTGAAAAGGTTATCAAGTGGTCTGTTATATGGGATCTACCAGTTAACTTCTCAAAAAGCTATCTCTTGTCGAAAGTCGGCAAGAAGCTGGCGGTAGCTGGCCCAGATGGTACAATTGTGATAACTGGGGTGCCGAGAGTACGCGACTTAGGTATAGAGATTTCTGCGGACTTCAAATGGGCTGATCAATGTGCAGCAGCTGCACATCGTGCTAGGAGCGCGCTGTTTCGCCTTCGATCAGTTCTATCCTGCAGGTCCCCGGAGGTTTTCATACCGATATGCAAGGCTGTCGTTAGACCTCATCTCGAGTACTGCATTCAAGCTTGGTCACCTTATCTTGAAAAAGATATTGCAAGGCTTGAGGGTGTTCAGCGCCTTGCTACTCGTATGATCGAAGGGCAATCAGGTAGATCTTATGAGCAAAGACTAATAAGTCTAGGGCTGTTTTCACTGAAAAGAAGGCGGCTGCGTGGGGACCTGATAGAAACCTTCAAGATCATGGCCGGTTTTAGTACTGTTCAACCAGGTGAAATGTATGTTCTCGCACCCAATGTGGGTACTCGAGGTCACCCTCTGAAACTGGCCAAACAACATGTCAGGTCTAATACTCGTAAGCACTTCTTCAGTGAAAGAGTAGTAAGCTACTGGAACTGCCTACCTGAAGATGTCGTGAACTCTAACTCTGTAATGTGTTTCGAGAATAGACTTGATGCCGTATGGAGCTCATATTTCCTGCATTTGCCCATATATTGAGTTAATGAGATTGTATTTACCTGGTATTTGGAAATGATTATGTCTCCTCACCTTGGTTGGT
>JACCGJ010006514.1:0-16103 GCA_013407085.1 Atriophallophorus winterbourni
ACTTTCTATCCAACAGGCAACCCCTTTCTTTCCACAGAGACTACGGCCGCACATATTTCGTTCTGATTCTAAAAGTCTGCAAGTGTGGTAACACTCGATTTTACATTAAATTGTATTTCCTAACAATGAAATCACATGAATCCAGCGGTGAAGCAATAACTATACAGTTACTTGTTTCCATGTAAAGTGACTGTAATGATTCTTTTATTCTCTTTAATATACTTTAATTCCCATTATACTGTAGATGACTAGACTAGGATGCAGTCGAAAAAACAGCACATTTATTAATGATTGATTTAACACTTATAAATGATTTATTTTATTCAAAACCTCATGCAATTTTCAGTGGGTCACATGATCTTGTGTGCTCATTGTCAACTTCTTGAAGTCGACCGGCAAGGTAGAGAGCATCAATCGCAAGCATGATTCCAAATTGCAATCCGTCAAGCGTGATCGGTATTTGCTTTTCAGATATTTCATTTTGGAAAATGCTGCCTCACATACGTAAGTACTTCCGAAGAGAACGAGGCTATTTCGAGCCAACTCACGAAGGTTGGGATATGCAACCGCTGACTTCCATACCTCCACCAGATCAGTGCATTCATTAAATTTGTTTTTTAGAAGGTCGTCATTTTTCAGTTCTAGCAATTCCATTTGAAACTCAAGTGGGGCGCTCTCAATTTCGACAGTATGAGGAGCTGAAACCAATTGCATTTGTTTTTAATTCCATGGAATTCTTCGAACCGATCGTCGAATTGCTTCAAAATGGAGTCGAGTTCTCAACGCAATTTTTTCTTGACTCACTGTCCATCTTAGCGTAAGCGTGGCTCTCATGTCGACGATAATGCTGTCTGGCGTTATCCACTTTTAGTGTTTTTAAAACCTGCTCACATATAAGGCATATCATGCAATGGTCGACAGTTTCAATCACGAAGTAATCAACTTCCCACTCGGCGTTGAATTTCCTATTCTCTTCAGTCAAAGTGCGCCTTCTTTTCATGGGTAATATTATTAAACCACGTGTAAAAGTTAGGATTAGATCCGATCGAACCCGCCTGCGAGGAAGTGAATCCAAATCATGTAGCACCAGTCGATCTTCAATAAGGATTTCAGGCTTTGACCTAAGTCAGTGGTCGCTATGCCTACAACATTGCTGTAACCACCCAGCAACCCAATACAGATGAACGCGGTCGAGGTCGCATCACACAGCGGTCAACATGAGCAAAAGTACGTTACTAACGGCCGCATATCATACCTCTCACGGCCGCATGCGGCCGTGCGGCCGCAGGTTGCGCACCCCTGCCTTTTGGGCAAATATTGTTGTAGTTCGTACATAGTTCTTTAGCTGTAGAGACAATAAGATTTAATATGTTTCAACCCAGATAAGTTTACGTTAGCTCGTCAAATACTGTGACACTTTAATACTCGTGAAAGTTTTTTCGTGTAGGATGTGTCCACCAAAGCTAGATCGAAAATGATTACTGCGTAATACGTTGCATTGAGTACCATTCAGATTTATTAAAACTACTCGTCAATAGTATATACTTTAAAAAGTTTCGACAAGAGTTGCCTCGATGACGCCACATTAGCAACACTGCAAAAGCAGTTCAGGACTGTTTTGCTCGAAGCAGTGGGGAATCAATTTAAAATTTTCAAAGTTACAGCTACTTTTTATGGTATCATACAACCAGACATTTTGTTAAAACCTAGAATCACAATGTGTATGATTTCTAAAATAATCGCACGACGAGTACAAATGACTTACGCTCTGTGCCATGTTGCTCAATCGCCCGTACTTCTATCTTACTTGATAGAATATTCGCTCGCTGGCTATTTTATCGGCAATAATGATATCCATGAGTTCTCTACTGTTTGCAGGACGTGCAACATCAGTCACCCTTTGTAGATCTTGATTGGTTATAATCTAAATTCATTATGCATTCACGATTTCATCACCGCGTAGCCAATAGACTCCAACACATACAGTGCATCGTATTTGCAATATATGAGACTTGATAAATATCGTAAATTTGACTTGGAATGACTGAGCGATGTTTAAAAACAATGGTGTAAAGTGATGTGTTGCTCACATCCCCCGCACTTACACTCCACTACCGGTTTCTGGCTGTTTGCCGTCATCAGGTGGAGACAGTAAGATTAGGTTTAGTGGTGTAAACTTGTTTCATTATTCACCGATTTGTCCAAGCGGGTGAAATATAATGCTACATTCTTTGTACGATTAAATTTGATACGTTTGTGGTATTTCAATGTAACGTCCCCGCAATATAGGGTTTATCGATCTATCAAGGTATCTATCAAAATGGTTACATTTTAGCTCATTGGGATTGTGATTACAAGTAACAATGAAGTCAAGCAAGTATGACTTCGAAATATCATATTCTCTACAGAGGCAATCGAATGTTGCCATTGCTGGTAACCTAACATCTATCTCTTCCACTAGACCGATGCAATTCAGAGAGTTAGCAGACAAGACGTGAAAAATGTGTGTTGATCTTAGTGATGTGTTGCTCACATCCCCCGAAATCTTGTTTTGATTTTCAATTGATTAGACTCCGTCGTAGGACACGAGGGTTTCATTGGCGCGTTTGCCGATGATTTAAAGAACATTCTCGATTTTCAGTTAGATCAAAAGTCAAAACACATGTGGATCACAATGACCTGAGATCCGAAAATCCCATAAATTTAGGCTCTTTTGTGTGACGTATAGATGACCGGCTTTCAACGAGCATTCCGTGCGAATTGTGCAAATCACATTTAACAGAGTCACACATTACACGACCGTACATGCTTGAGAAATGTTGGCGTCATCGCAGATGGAAATAACTTTTGGTTAAATAATAATTATGTGTACTACAAGTTTCCGTGTATGAAATTTGCCTATTTAACGATAAAGTTTATTATTATCACAGATAAATATCCAGCATTTCTTTCACAGCCAACGAAAACATCGGATTCGGATGTCGAGAAAGATCAACAGCAGCAGTTAGATATAAACCACACTAGTTCATGCCAAACAACCATAGAGTCCAGATCGGCGCCATTGCTAGTCGCTACCCAAGCTCCGACTATGACGTTGCTATGTGACAGCCATGCTTCCCGTCGAATTATGGATGAGAAGGTTTCTAGCATCGCGCGTTCGTGGTTTGAAAGCCTTCCGGGAGTGATTAGTAAGTGGAGTGAAGTAACAATTGGTGATCAAACATTGTGTCAGTATATGCGTCACCAATTAACGGTATTTTGGTGATGACATTGTTGAAAATGATTAACAATGAGGGCAAACAGTTAAATAAGATTTTGAAGCTACTGGTAATAACCAACTTTGAAGCGTATTCGTCGTGCCTTCGAATTGTTACTCTGTTTACCACTCTCCAACTGTTACACAGCTCACGGAATCTAATAATACGGTGTCCATATGATGACGGCAAAATACCAGATACGGCTGTTGAGTGTAAATAATTGAGATTTGAACAACACCTTGCGGAACCACATACGGAATGCCAAAGGACTCCTTTTTTCACCTGCGCTTTTGTCATATAGCGTCTTTATGTTATCTTTCGGTACCATTTACCTACGTTTGACACAAACATCAATTATCAAGAACAATGGTGTTAGCCAAAATAAAGTTCCATACTTTCTTATTTGTCTTGTCCACAATTAACATACGCACGATAGTTAATTTAGTATAGAATACTTGGAATCACAAAATTCAACAGTTTTTTGGTTTGTCCCTTCTCGTCGACTGCTTTCGCGACGATTCCGGTCATCAGGCGATGGTATGGAAGCTTTTTCCAAGATTAATGAAGAAACAAGCGAGTTTTTATTGTGCGACATAACAGTTACATCCTTTATTTTTTCCAACTGAATTGCATGTTGGATCAACTGATAAGCAGAACATTCATTTGAAAGTAGTTGTGCCGCAAAATGGAAAAATTACTGTCGTACAATGAATAAACTATGAATATCGGCATAACAAATAACAGGACGATAGTATTATTTGCGAGTCCATGGGTGATGTGTCTTTGGAATATGGTCACAGATTGTATAAACGTGCTATTTGTGTTTTGTTTGGATGTTCACTAATTCTTGGTATCCAGATTAGTGAACTCTATCATTATCTCATTCATACTGTGCGTGAGAAGTAAACTACCCCCGGATGAGTTTTCAAATATTATGTTTTTAATCTCACGAGTTTTACAAACTTATGATATACATTCTGGGATTTTGTGCGTACATGGAATTTTAGAAATCTATGGATCAAATTGTAAAACGCTATTATCAAATTAAACTATGGGATTCTAAATAGAAGTAAACATCCCGTTTATTTACAACTTTGTGAATTATTATTACAGTACCCTATGCGGAACAGAAAGTGACCGTTTGTCATCTTGAGGAAATCCTCGAGTGGGTCGGATACAGCAATTCTTCAATGGAAGAGATGAAAGACATTGCAGCGTATGGTTAGTCCTAGTTTTCAAGTTAACGGTTATGTTGGAAATCATTCATTCGCGTTTTTCCACCAATACGAGGAAGTGATATGATCCAGACGAAAACACACGCAAGTCGGTGTGGGAGTAAGAGTGCGGTAAATGTGGGCAACAAAATGAATTGTTTTCATTGAAATTCCGACGCATACACAATAAGCAATCTGCTTTCAGGTATTTAAACTCATATATATATGTTTATGTCCACATTTAACATACGCACGATAGTTAATTTAGTATAGAATACTTGGAATCACAGAATTCAAAAGTGTTTTAGGTTTTCCCCTTTCATCGACTGTTTTCGTGATGATTCCGGTCATCAGGCGAAGGTGACGGAAGCTGTCTCCAAGAGTAAGGAAGAAACACACGAGTTTTTATTGCGCGACATAACAGTTACATTCTTCAGTTGTTCAACTGAATTGTATGTGGGGTCAACTGATAACACTCAGTGTGATGGCAAAAGAAAGAAACCAGTGGCGAGAATCCTACCGTGCTTGTGTTCCCGTTTATCAGTGACCCTCCCCCCTCCCTTATTCCGAAAAAGACACAACAAGATCAAAGACGGCATGTGTAAACAGACAGACAAAAACTCCCCCTTTTTTCTTTTTTTTCTTCCATCATGTACCTTCTTCATGGTATACTTGTTGGCACATCGTCTGTAAAGACTTGTGTGTTAATAATAATAATATTAATAATAATAATAATAATAATAATAATAATAATAATAATAATAATAATAATGATAATACTACTACTACTACTACTACTAATAATAATAATAATAATAATAATATTAATAATAATAATAATAATAATAATAATAATAATAATAATCATGTAGGCTGTTACAACAGTGAGAAATTCGACTCTAAACCGAACGGTCGAGTTTCTCTTCCTGCAGCAGTTGCCCATTTTCGGAAGTATGCTTAACCCAGCTGTCCATTATATTCCAGTGAAAATTGGTACCAAAATTTCGAATATATATGAGACTGATCGGGAATCCATATTGTTGATCAGAAAGTTTGCGATGAATTGGTTTGAACCGATTTTTTGTAACGTTTCGATTCTGACACAGAAGCTTAGTCAGACCAAGGTTGTCAGTATAAACTGGGTTTAGCTTTGAAATGCATTCACCAGAACAATCATAAGCTACCTAAAGAAGTCTTCACAATCTGTCTTCCGGTTCTACACCGGGTATGGAATAACGTGCAGCACGTCTAATACACACACGTCAAAGCAAGCAGGCTTATCAGTTAGTGGACATTGTTCACACCTGCACCGACAAAGCCATGAAGTGATTACACAGCAATCCGCATATGAAAATTACCATTCATGACCTGTAATGTGCAAACGGATTACGCAAGTATTCGGTCAGCAAACGTTGTTAGTACCTGAACACTACAATCAACTATTAGGAGATTACACATGCCGCCGGTGGACCAATTGACCTTGATCTCACCTGTTTAGCTTAGGTAACTTAGGATTGGTCAGGTGAATGCAATTTGAAACTGAACTCTGTTCCTAGTGACACTCTTGTTCTGACCACGCTTCTTTGTTAGAAGAGAAAGGTTACAAAATTCTATTGTACGGGATTCAACGCCAACTTGCTTTCGATGTTACAAAATATACAAAAACCACGACAACTTGGCACCTTGTCCAGTTGGTGAAGCTTCGTGTAAAGCTTCATACTAGAACCCCATAATCACAAAAACATGATAAGGAATACCAACCAGCATCAGTGTTGGTGTGCTTCCGAGTATAAATCTAGAACGATATAAAAGTTTGGTCGAGGTTAACTATACCGGATGACTGTAAACTGCTCGAGAAGGACCTGGACAACCTCCACGTTTGGTCTCTAAAAAATCGCCTATTTTACCATTTCCAAAAGTATCACATGTTAAACCTTGGAAAACATGTGAAGTTCCAATATTTTCTTGATGCACACAGACTCGTGGACGACGAAACAAAAGGAATCAGGTGTGTTGATAAACAACACCCTAGAGATCTCGAGTCACTGCAACTCCGTCAATCGGAAAACATCACAGAGTTTGTCACTCCTAAAGAGAATTTTGTGTAGGTTCACAAAACACACAATTCCCCGTATTATAAATACGTACATCAGACCCACGTTAGAATATGCAGTTCAAGCATGGTCGCCATGGTTTATAAAATATGTAGCGATTTGGCAAAGAATATACCATCCAGCTACCAAACTTGTCGCTGGACTCAGCCGGAAACCATACAATGTGCGAATCAAACCTCTGAATTTATTTGATCATCTTTTTCGTCGTAACCCAGGGGTTTTGATTCTGGTTCACAATGTTTTGAATACCGAAAATCACCCTCTACAATGCCTATTTAATCTACGTGGCTCGCATAAGACAGTAGCTCACACATTTACTCTAACTGTCCCTTACTCGCGACTCAACTGTAGACGATATTTTCGACGTGCGAGTTTGTTTTACTTGGAAAAAGCTACCCGATGATGTTGTAAAATCATCAAATCAGCAGATGTTCAATAGAAGTCATGATGCATTGAAGAGAATTATACGCTTTGACCCCATGCATCTACATTTGTCATCCCATCAATTGAAAACAATTTTCGTCCTTTGGATTTATACCTGACTTTTGAATTGCTTAGTAAGCAACCAAATCACTTTTTTGCTTGTTATATTATTCGTAGTTGCTATATTATTCTGTGATATTTTTGTGAAGCGATATGCATTTTAGACCAGTAAAATTGAATTGAATGGGATGGAATAACTGTCACTGTGTTAAATTCTTACAGACGTATATCAATGTCAGACAATGGCACAGTGGTTGAGTCTTCGAGAGAACGAGATCGGCACAAATCAGGAGAACCAAATGGCCACAAACGTTAGTTTATTCGCGTCATTTTTTCACCTGCTCAATTTTCGTACAATATATCATAAGAAAACCATGGCTCATCATACTTCTCCTTTGTTGGTTTCCATTGTTTTTTGCTTTGCAATTTATGCAGTTGAATGTTTCCACGTGTTTCAAACTTGAGCGTTCGGATTTGCCCGTTAGTTTGATTTTAATGTTTCTTGAATCTACAGGCCACTTACACTGGTGAAGGTTCAAAATAGTTGAAGACTCACATTGACCACAAAGTAAATATTTCTTTCAACATCCGGACTGGGGATGCGTGACTGCGTGTTGGCGAATCTTTTCGTTACAAATTAGCTAGTGAAGAATCCATTTGAGTTACTTTAAGCACATTTATTGAAATCGTGACATGTACTAGACAGCGGCATCGATATTCCGGCACTACAAAATTCTTGAACTGCCTTTAGATAATGAAACAGGCGACTGGATTTTTTTGCCTCAGTGATTAAATCAGTAGTGAAAGATAAGGACAGTCTCCAAGCCTGTAATTTCTCTTAAATAAAACATTCGAATTAGATCTGTAAAGGGGGTGGTTAATAGTAATTTTGGCTTCAAATCTTTGCTATATTTGGCTTCGAACTTTGATATTGTTAAACACATTGCCAGTGTTTAACTTTTGGCTACCGATAATTTTTATTGTCTCCATTTATTGATTAGAACTAATTCAGAATCCAAGATATGGTTTAACAGTGAGAAACGCAAGAACCAAAAGTGGAGAAACATGATTTTGAGGTTAGGTCATTCCTGCTCCCTTCCTATTACAAATTTTTATTGTAGTTTGTCACTTTTATACTAAAATAAGCCATCATTATTCATCTAAATTCATTTCTACTGGTACCTACTAGAAAGCAAATTCATTTTTATTGTGGCACGTCAAATATCATTACCAATCGACTCTACAAGTAACAGTAATAGAAAGCTTGAATGCCGTTGGCTGAATCCGGAGCCCACGTTACAAACATGCTTCGTTTGAAATAGGTTTTACTTCTTATTCAAATTTGACAATGATATCAAATGCTGTCTCCAGATAAGCAATTTAGACAAAAATCAACATTTATGAGAATCGTCAGGTTTTCAGGTTTTTTATGTCTATCACGAAATTTGAATTCACTGTGTGAAGCTTACCGAGTTTGCTCTTGTAGGAGTCTAACTTCATTAAAGTTTACTACAACCAATAAATTGAGTGCGACATTCGAATGCGTTTAATTTTTCCATTGCTATTTTGCAGGCTATCTGGATTCACTTAAAACACAAATATCTTGATATACAACAAGTAATTTAATGTTTGTACCGTTTCTCGACTGGCATCATGCTCGTATTTCAATACTAAGTCATTAGCCATCCTATACTTTGAAGTCCGAAATTATCGATTTATTGCATGAACCGAAGAATATATCGGGAATCATGTGAGATAGATTATGGCCCAAAATTTCCAACATTTTTATTTCTACTTGGACAGTCATCAAACCAACCGGGATTCTCATGTGCGACGCCGCCTAATATGTTCCAGGGTGTGCCGAACGAGACGTTCATCTCAAGCACTGCGACCTCAAACAATCCCGGGCCAAGTGTCACATCAGCATCGAGACAGCATGCCAACACACTACTGTGGACGATTTGGAAGACTGCTATGCTCCAAACGAGGAGGAATGAAAACAAAGTGAGTATTTGAAGCACCACCGTTTTAGTGAGTTTAGCTCATTAGCGAATGTGGAATGCTTTTTTAAATCTGCTCCAAAGATATATTCATACACGATTTGTTGCAGGAGATTTGTAATTCTAGGTACTGAACGCATATACTGCAAGAGTTTGGCAACATAATAGTGTGAAATAGAAGTAGGCTTTTCAGCATGTTACCCAGTGTGCAAGGTGTACATATGCAATCTGCACGATCGGCGTTTCTAAATAAGTGACAACCGATGTCTCCGCCGTATTTTGGAAGTAAGCTATTACAGTCGCATACGCAACAATGCTATCCGAAATGATCTCTTTGATAGTAATGACGTTATAGAAAAGCTGATGAACCTGCATACGTTACACTGGTTGAGTCGCGTTTTAGGGATGTCGGCCCACCGATTTCCTACACAAATCAAATATTTGGCGCCAAATGACGATCGGCGTAAACCTCATGGTGGCCAAACCGTCACATAGCGTGCGCAGCTAAAAGCCTTACTAGTTACCATTCCAGATTCGACAAAGCACGTCCTCCTGGCTGGGGTCCCCGCAATCAGATATCGCAGTGGTTCGTTACGCTTCAATATATGTCCCAAAACCGCGGTCAGTGGCGGTCTAGAATTAAGCATCTACTTAGAGTGTTTGTTTAAACTTCTATGTTGTCAAGTAGATTGGCGAGGAAAGAATGCTACCATACACGGCAGTAAAAGGAAATTGTCGTGCTTATGTGGCTCTACTCGTTCACGAAACTTGATCTAATGCATGTTCCATTCGAAGCATCTCATATCAGTTTGTATGTGCTTACTGTTCAATAGAATTCGTAGCCACTTAAGTCCCACCCATTTCCATTTTTTATGATTTTGCTATTTTTCATCGTTTTTGTTAGCTATGCATTTGGTACATGCCACCGGTGTAATGCTCTCTCTGATGATGATTCTGCTAATTAATATATGTTCCAAGCGTCGAGTCATTAAGTATGATCTATAGAAATCAATAAGATAAACGTATCATGAAGATACCGATATTTGTGTGTCAATTTGGCAGACATAAGGTGCTGAAAAGACAACATGTTAAGGAATCTTATCAAAATTCAACAATAACATGTTACACTTCAGCTGCCATTGGCGAGTAATTTCAAACGAGCAATTTCAGTAACCAGAGACAAACTAACAGGAATCAAGTTGTCAGTTTCTAATTATAAGCCACGTTGGGAATCGCTACACGAACTTCGAGGTGTTTGGGCAACTTGTTTCTTAATTATCCCGCTCACCTAGTATATACTGCCCTGCTCAACTCAGGGTACAAACCTCGAGTCAAAAAGCAATAGATTTATCGATCCACGGTTAACACTCGTCAACTCAGCTGCAAACAGGCTAAGATACAGCAGTTCTTACTACACTCTAACTTAGCTTTCGAATTATTGATTTTTAATGATCAGCCACGCTAATTCGCGTTACCCAACTATCTACCTAGACTCATGGCGGACTTTTAATTTCAACCTCCAATTGCACTACACACGATTGATGATTTTGAATTAACAGTGCAATGAGATGAATCATGGTGAAATGATGAAATGTAATTAGACTCAACTCTAATCCCATTGTACTGATAAAACTGGATAAGATTAAAAACGAATGGCATCCTCACATAGCGGCCGATTGTCTCGAATTATATTCGAATGATTTCTTTGGAACATTGTAATATACACGGACTACATAACACGGTCTACGCTTTTGCTATTCATTTCTAACTGTTCAGGTTCGCCAAGAGTTCAGCGATAATTCCGAGGTCACGGCTCATCTCCAGAGGCTATTAACCAATCTACATCAGTGCATATTGGCCGGATGGTTTCCTGTGGATTTTCAACATTGTTCTTCAGGTAAACCAGTTTTGACAGTTTGTTATGAACATGGCCTCTGAAATTTTCACTTGAAGTTGTAAATATCTGTCAGATTGATACAGCTAATATCTAAGTATATTTTAAAGGTGTCCTATTTTGATGTACAGCTATACGCTTTTTATACCATAAATTCTTGAATGTTCAATCAACCCAAGTTTCTTAACTACGTCATTTGATGAAGATTCTTATTCCAATGTTACACACTTGAGCACATGCGTTTCTCACAGGACTCACCGCCTTGATGATATGTTCCGCCGCTGGCCTGCTCGATTCCGTTGAACGGTTGCTCGCGTTTGGCGCGGATGTATTTATTCGTACCGCTGTCCCGTATGAAACGTTGATGGCGCGGTTGCCTCCCGGTGTCGAGTGCCCACCGCTTTGTGGACCGAAGCACAAACGCGTCAGTGTGGGAACCGCCTCGGAGGTGATGGTTGGCGTGAACGCGTTTGATTTGGCCAGGTTATTTAGCCATTCGTCGGTCGCGGCCGCGTTGAAAATGCACATGTGGGTTTTCTTGTGACTGCTGTCGTCTTTTTATTGATCCACCACTATTAAATTATTACCCGAAACGTTGGGCTCGTTATACAGCTAATAGGTTGAGTGTATCAAAACCTATTGTGCCTTTGAGGCAAATTGATTTCCGAATCGATTATCCATGAGAACAGATCAGGACAAGAGAGAATGAGACCTAGTAAATTTTAGTCATATTTCCAAAAAACCAAAGAAAATAGGAACGATGTTTTTCCGCTTTAACCAATGGGTGATGTTGGAGAAGGTTGGTACGACCAACCTGTTCAATACCATGTGTCCAAACACATGTTTAATGGGGTTAAACCCATAACCATGGAACAAAATATTCATTTGCATGCTTTTCCGTCACAAAACACCCCACGACCGGTTTCGTGCTGTTTGGACTCATCAGGTAGGGACAGTAAGATCAGGTTCCGCATGAGCTTGAAACAGCGGAGGAATGGTAAACAAGGAGCGCTTGTATGCCACTGTTGGATAAGGTTGATACGACCAACCTGTTCAATACCATGTGTCCAAACACATGTTTAATGGGGTTAAACCCATAACCATGAAACAAAATATTTATTTGCATGCATTTCCATCACACACACCCATGTTACAAAAAGGTCCTACAATCCGATTTGAATGACATAAAAACACTGAATGCAATGACTTTTGAAACTACTTTCAACCAGAAACAAATTATCATGTTGCAGCGGTCGATGGATTGATTTCTGTTATTTATTCACGCCGCGTATTTTGCTCTCAAATATCCACCATTATTCTTCGGACTTTTATTGCACTACATTAAAGTTTCATTTATATTCAATATTATGTGTTGGCAGTGACGCATCGAAGAAAATGTTGTACTGACGCTGCTCTACTCGTTCATAAAAACACGTTTCATTCAGGACGTAGTCACCTTATACCAGTTCGTTCTTACTCATTGAAAAAAAGCATAATTACCGGCTAAACTAAATAGCAACAAATATATAAGGCAACCAGTTTCAATTAAGCCCTAGCTTCCGAAAACATCTGTCAAAATCACTTTTACATTTGATAATCCCTTAAGTTGACCGTCTTGGAATATTTAACCGAAAAAAACTCGAATGTCAGCTTATGGTGGCTTATGATATGGGCTTAGCACATTCATCCATAGCATTACACAAGCTGCGTGACGAATTTGGTAGATCATAGACTGGAACGAGATGTCATTCTTCCTAACATGCTTTAGCTTTCATGAACTGGAGTGTCAACTGTTAAGTATTGGACTTTAGCTCACTAAATGTAATCGTTTAGCGTACGTGAACATGTCTGATAGCGTTAATGGTCCACGAACTGACGGTTTCAATGTACCTTCATAAACGTTATGATCAGTGTAAAGATTGTTGTTTCATTTGATTGAGCAATATTCACAGAGAATTATGCAGACGATGTGTCCTCGCCATCAAACTAACATGACATCGCTTAATGGATTAAATCTTTACAACGCTGAAATAGATGCGCCTCAAAATAATTATGAACGCTTGATATCTGTGTGTGTACTTGGCGTCCGTGCATTTGTAACCGGGTAACTGTGTCGAATGAATTAGTAAGTTTAAATTTTGATCTATATAGGTGCTCCTTTCCAAGTGGAAAAATATGCAGTTCCAGATGAATTGACACTGCCAAACATTTCCCTGTATCGAACAAAATGTACACGTCCCTACTAACCCGGCGCAATTATTCTAGTAAAATGAAGAATTCAAGGCAATTGCAATATTTAATATATTAGAACACTCGAAATTAATTTCAAGAGTGTGCTTTTCCTCTACCGAGTTATTCGTGATATGATCGTTGAACGCCACTTTGGTGAATGTGACAGATTGGTCAGAGCCATATGGTCTGATAATGCACACCCACTGCATGAGGTCCTTATGGCTTGCAGTTCGTTCCCAGCTACGCGTAGTCAACATATCGTCCCGTATGCAAGAACTGAGAAATTCAAAAATTCTTTTATTCCTTACCTGGCTCGATATTTGGTTGATCATAGACAAGTTATTCTCGATTTGAGGACGGAACTGATAGTATAATAACTGAAGTGTGATCATCCTTATTTGACATGTATTTTTTTAAAACGTACATTTTATTTTGCGTGGTCGAATTAATAGTATCGCTGAAAATTCGTGTACTCGAAAAAAGCCATTTTTCTTTTTCCTCTTCTTAAATGACTCTAGGTAATTATTGCATCGCAAATTATGGTAATTATTAATTCGATAAACGCAGTATAATCAATCTGCACACAAATACGCGTATGATTCTCGGTATTAACTTAGTTCTATTTAGCCATGTTCTAGCCGGTGAGCTTCAAATTTGTTGACAAGCACTGATTGTACATTTTATAGGTCAACTGGCAGGTGTCCAACTTGAGTACTCTGTTGTTTCTCGTGGCGTTTCACTTATTTTCCTTATCCATGCTCTAGCTGTTGCAACCATCGAACGAGAAAACAGCGAGATTAAGTTCATTGAAGTATGAAACTGTGGACGTAATAATTTGAATTTAAAATTGGACTCAAATCTGAGTAGAATATGAAGTTAGGAGAGTGGTTCGGAACCACTCCGTGTTGAACCCTTTTCTTCGTTCAACTTGCGATTCAGGCTCGCCAAATGGAACATGATGTTGGATATTCCAAACCACATATCCAGGCTCGTGCACTTGCTTGCGAATAAATGACATACGCTGTGCTTCTACTCACATCCATGCATTTAAATATTTCACCCCTGAATTTCGATTTCTATGTCTTGTTAATTTTTCATTCATCAGATTGTCTTTCAACCTTCGGCAAGTACCTGAGAATCACGAAGCCGTTCTGTTGCGGTTCGGTTCATGGTTTGCGGAATCGTTAAACAATTCCCCGCTCGATCGTTGGCCGGTAAATGGTGACCTCAACGAGGAATGTTTGTTGAACAACCAAAAACTGATGGCCTATCATGTGAGTCGAAATCACGTGCAAGCAGAAACAACGGTGAATTTCGAGCTATTGATGTCGTTGCTGAAGCAGATTGATTCATGCATGCCGGAAGGTGAGTGGGTTTTATCAACCGTTTAAGTGCCATTAATCGTGAATTGATATATTTAGCACTTCTTACTGATCATGTAACAAACATTGATAGAAGGCGGTTTTGTTGGCGTCATTACGATTCAATCCGCTGTCAAAAGTGATCAACAGATCGTTGTTTTGTAGAAGGTCAACCGTTGATGATCCACGATACTGACATGTTAATATACACATGCAAGCTAAAATGCAGATTATACCATGACCTTATCGATGCACTCACGAATTGAAATCTTGTTTGGTGAGTGTATATAAGCCTTAGAATGTGATTTTATGGTCACGTTGCATTCAAACTCACTGGATAATATTTGTTATAGGCAATTTCACATTCTCTTTATGAGTACATGAATGAATTAGATCTGTATGTGATTAGCTCACTTACACATTTTAACCTTCAACCACTCGTGGGACAATGAGCAATTTACGGCTTTTCGGCTGCCATTCGGCTTACTCGTCTTGTTGACTCCTCATTTTCGCTACATTATATTGGTCTGACTGCCGCAATCATGAAAAACCAAAGATTTAACTGCTTACTTACACACGTAGTTTGCAATGCTGGAAGCAATCGGTGTAATTTTATTAGGTAATTGAGCAACCCATCTTGGCCACTTTGGCGATTCCTGCTTACAGGATCCGTTTAATTTAACACCCTTGTTTAGTTGTGCTTCAAAGAAAATTTTACCCTGGATTGAGATTAAGTTTATTCTTACATATTTATTTGAATTTCAGGAAGTATACTTGTGTTTCTTCCTTCGTATGAGGAAATTATTGGTCTACGAGAAAGAATCTTGAACCCTGATGCACCTCCATGGGATCCAAAATCGTGAGTTCCTTAGTTGTCGATTGGTTTCCGCGCTTCGCTACTTGTTGATCTGATGGGTGCGAGATAATGTGATCGTTGTTTTATTCTATGAACTATAAAATGTAAAAAATAGCATTCACGATTCTGTGTCATGTGGCTGAATCTCGAATCAATGAATGAACAACAGAATTTAGCTGCATGAGATTCTGTTTTCTATGTTCCATCAAGCCTGAATTGTTCTTCATATCTGTTCATGTTAATGGAAATCAAATGAACATTCTTCCGAAACCTAACCGCAAAATTCCTTTTGTAAAATGATCACAAAATAATTGAATAGAAAACAGAGAGGTCACACCTTCGCTGTGAACATTTTCCCAGAATAAAATCACCACATATCGTTTGCATCCAGATATAAAAATGTTGGTCAATAAAAGATTAGGAAAGTTTTAACTTCATCTAAAAGTTTTGGTTTGTTAAAAATTACTTGCTCATGTGTTTGTGTTATGTATATACTGCCACACATGTAAAGTAGAATAAAACGTAGTATGATACATGAATAGAAATGCGACGTCAAGGATTGGGAATTAGTTAATAAAAAATTATCAATGCAACGTTACATCTATGAACGGATTAGAATCAGTAGCGGTTCATTTAGACGCACTAAATGGCGCTGACAAATATTCTCTTTTATATCATTATTTGCTAGACGT
>JACCGJ010006515.1:0-11583 GCA_013407085.1 Atriophallophorus winterbourni
ACCAGTTTGCTCCGGGCAGATGGAGCTCGTTAGTCTGGGAGGGCAGTCCATCTAAGGGAATGAAAACCCTGATTCCAAACCTCCGCTGCCTTGCGGCATACCCGTTTGCGGGAAAGGCTCCGGGAGTGAACCCTGAGGAAAAATCCCTGCTGCCTTGCGGGAAGACTTTTGAGTCAAAGGCTCCGGGTGAGGTCCCCTAAGCTAACCCCCTACTTCGGCCTTGGCAACCGGGTAGTATGTCGCCTACAACAAGAACCATAGATTCTACTTCAACCACAACTAGACAAAAAAAATCCCCCCTCTTTTTTTCTTTTCTTCTTTCATCATGTACCTTCTTCATGGTATACTTGTTGGCACATCGTCTGTAAAGACTTGTGTGATAATAATACTAACAACGGATGGCGCACCATTCTCGAGAATTGGAATTTCATGAATCTCCATACTATGTAAATCTCTTTACATTCCTCGATTTACTTTTTTCCGTATGCTTCAGGTGGACGAAAACTGGTTCCTTGGTGAACTGAACGGTTGCGAAGGTCACTTCCCCGTATCATATGTCAAGGTCGTTGTCCCTATTCGCTGATTTTAAACCGTCGATGTTTTGCTCCTCGTTGCTTTAATCTTCATTTTATCCCCACCTTCTCGTATCTACGGTTTATTTAACTTTTTTCTTACGTTAAGCATATCACCATCTTTCGTATTTTATTACTTATCATACTTTTTGATGGACAGTGTTATTTCTCTCTCTCGATAACTTGTAACTTTTCGGTTCACACGTGCCTATTTGATTTTTGTTGTCAGGTACTTCTAACGAAATTTTAACTGTGAATGCTTCCTCCTTGTTTCTCACATCACCTTACATTTGCTACTGTGTCGATTGACAAGGTGTTTGAATGACGTGTTTTGTGAACAACCGCCGGTTTGGGATCTGTTTTATTGTTCATTCGGAGTTCGGACCGGATGTAAACTACTTTCTGTTAGTATTTGGTTACGGCCATAGCGGTGCTTGCTGACAACGGCTCCTAGCGTTGGCTTCGCCTTCGAACCCCCACGTCTCAGAGAACAACGCTGGTATATCGAATCTTATCTTTGTAGAACGATGGCGTTGTTGTGTACATTGGTTGAAAAAGGAAAACAAAAAGAATGGAATGGGGCAATCGGCAGTGTCGTTGTTCGCTGCCTGTCAGTGTTATTATAACTGATCGGGTTGTTCGTTGCCTCGCGCCATTTGAATGTGTATTTTGAAAGGTGGTCGATATGCCTGACCGTGGCGCGAAGATCGATAATTGTACACGTGACGTTGATTGACCTTTGAATCGTGTGTTAGCAAAAGGTTGAATGGGTAGACGTGTACAATAGTGAATGTGTAGAGAAAATAGTCTGCTACACACGTATCGGCCTATTTTAACGAGGTAGGAGGATTAGGGCCCGCCAATCTAGTCCAAGCCGCATATCCTGTCGTTGCTTGCGCAGACTTCGAGGGCACTCGGACTGACGTTGGTCCCACCACCCCCGCGTTTGACACACACTTATCGATTGCTTCCCGATTTATCCCCATGGCTAATTACATCCCACATCGCAAAACAACACCAATCGGTCAAACGCGATAAAGAACAAAACGCCTCACTTCTCTCTTACCTCCTCAACATGTCTATACGGGAGGCCACTGTGATCTGATTTGATGCCAACCACTTCAATTTGAACCAAGTTTATCACAAACTACTCTTCAAATCTTTGCATTCAATCTAATGGTGATAGCCTTTCCGGACTCCAAGGCATAACCAATCGCTTTTAGTCTAGTCGAACAGCATGTTTCGTAGTCCACAGTAGTCTGTTTCTAAAAGGCCAATGTGTTCCGTTATGTCACAGTAGTCACATCAGCTCGTTATTTAAATCCCTCGTGATATTATTCGCAAAAAACGAGTTTCGTTTCCTCGGTGAAGATTTTAAGTAAACTATCTGTCAGCAATCAACAACGTATCTTGATTTGGAGGCGTTTTCAGTTGTTCATAACATTGTAATCTCGCAAAATCCAAGGTCTCATTGCTAGTCCTTAATACGTGACGTTTTGTTACGATTTGTTTACCTGAATTATCACGGCAGCTTATGCCGAGTGATCTTGGCATTCGTGAATGCTGTTTTCTCTGTAACTAAATGTGCACCCAAAAAAAGGAAAATTTCTGCTAACTCGGTTAAGATGGAAATGTGTGTATGATGAGCTGTTTTCGGTTAGGTCACTATTTTGCTGCACAAATGCTTCGTCAGATCGTGTGTTTCCGTATGAACGAAATTCAGGTCTGAATTGCCTTTTGGTGATCAATAATGCGCCGAGATTAATTGGCGCAATGCTTTGTGTGTGTTAACAAATCACTCAGTTGTTTGGCTGTTGGTCATTCATCGGGTAGAAAGAGTAAAAATGAAGTGTTTACCGTGTTGAGCGCTCGAACGACAGCAACTCGGGAAACGATTAATTTAATAAAAATTCGTGTAATTTCGTTTTAAGGTCATGTAGCTAGTGGGATAAGCAACGGTAGAAGGTAAACTGTTCCAAGTAAAACAGACACGGACAATATAAACGTACCTTCTACGGTTTAGGTGGGAATGGGGGTACTACCAGCGTGTATTCATGGGTCTGATAATTCATCGCATTCCTTCTCTTGAAGAGCGATGGTTTGAGGAATGTAATATTTTTTAAAGTTTTTCATGTGGCTACTCATCCGTGACCTGACACGCAAGATACGAAGCAACCTGTCGCAATTTGAGGCTAATCAGAAGGGTAAAATAGAGCGCCGCACACGGAAACTATTGTCTCTTCCTATTTTCCACCATAGAGCGCTGACTCAATGGGCGAGGTACTTCGTGTTTAAGACACGGGGCTTACAGGAAAATCACTTGAACAAAATCTGCTGGATTATTACACATCTCGCACTGCTATTCAGCCCATTTTCTCATCTTTAGGTGTCATTGGCCACAGACAGAATAAGTTGTGTGTTGCCCAAACTGTAAAATGCCAGGGTTTTTCCTCCTGTCAAATGCAACATTATGTCTGAGAATTCGACAGGTAATTTTTTTGATTGATGACAGACGGGGTTGCATTCCGATCTAATGCTGTGGTTAAATGTTTCGTTTCCCGGTTTGGTATTTGATTTTGAATTTTCGCATAGTTTAATTCTCATCTGTATACTGTCTCTATTTGCATGTGTTAGGTCATTCCCGCATTTTTCGGTTCTGTGGTTTTATACAATGATTTTAACGATGTCTACATCTTACCAGGAAGTGTATTGCTCAGCCAAATCTCGCCATCATTAAATACCTCGTTACAAGATTCGTGCACCTTTGAAACACACCACCGTGACTCGCAAACCGTTCACACACAATCGCATTCCGTTACTCTAGAATTTGCTGAGGGTCCAAGTGAATCGCTTATCGATATGTCGATCGATCAAGTCTCTTCAATGAGAGCAATTTCTTTCGCCTCCTGTTTAGTTCCGAATAAACCACTGACAAAAATTGTGAAAGTCAACGCGTCTCCAATCAATTCGCACGACACCTTATCGAAATTACGTCTCCGTTTACGATTGTTTAGCTGATGTTTCGAGGAAATACAAAAGCAATATTGTTATGCATTTTGCTAATAAGAAAATGTACGAAGTCACAAAGTACATCTTTATGTGAGGTTTCACTTGACAATAGCTTTGCGTTGCATAGGGTAGATATGACAATTGTCCTTGATTTCGAACCATCAATACCCAGCCATTGACTTTGTTTCACAATCCACTGCTCAATATGAGAACAAATACATCACGTTGGATATCTCGGAGCTTGCAACCACAAAGACCCAATATTGAACATTCAATAGCTGAGCTAAAGGGATTTTTGAGTTGTTGTAATGTCTGAGAATAAAGCTGATAAAATGTGTCCGTTTTGGTTATTCAGTGCCGAATGGCTCGAGTTTGCGCGAGCAATCCGGCAACTCGTGGGTACTAGATGCATTACTTTGTAGCAGAGATGGGAACATCCACCCAAGAACGGAACAGAAGTTAAACGCCTTTCATTTACCCATGATCTGTCGAATAATGGACCTAACACATGAGGGGGGTAATTAACTATCTATAGCCCGTATTCAACAATTACTTCGCATCATAAAAAGAACTAGTTCTCGACTACACATTTTTGACGATCAGTGGGCAGCGTTTAGTTCAACACGAAGAATGCCGCGTGCTGCTGTCGCTGGCAAATTCCGCCCGCAAACGCTGAACGATGCCAATCCACGGGATACTCGATATTTCTGTATAGATTGTACGATTGATGGTCACTACCGCATTTTAATCCACTGCAGCTGTACTCGGAGGTGTTTACACCGGATTTACGGTGAACGACGTGATTGATGTGAGCAGCATATGCTCGAGGTTTATCTCCTTGAGACATGCGGATAGACGAATGCTAACAGCGATTCGCAGGTAGAGTGTTTCACACTGAACACACATGATTGATTGAAGTTCGCTTGCTGCGGAGACCGGAGCAAATACGTTCTGAACGACTTATATGTTTTTGCTAAATGCAACCTTAACACAGTGTTGTATGTAGTTAACTGTAAAATGCTTGCTCTGAAAATTTGCATTTCTTAAAATAGCGGTAATTCAAAATCCTACTGTTGATTTACCCATCCTTTTGGTCAAGGTCAGCGGTGATATGTTGTTATTATGGAATTTTTGTTCTTTATATTCAAAACGTACACATTTCCTTTGATGGGATTAATTGTGCAGTATCAGCGGAGCTCCTAGGTTATTCAACTATATTCTCGTAAGCGACAGTTTCATATTGAATCTCCCAATTACTTTTTGAAAATGATGAAATGAAAAATACACGAATTTTCAGCAATTTCACCACAACAGTGTACAAAAATGACGAATAGGCCACGACATCAGGCTACAATTTGTCAACTGCACGATGTTTCTTGTTTGTCTTGATTGATAACGATAGATGATCTAGTTTATTGCTAAATACAGTAACAAAAGTATTTTGGACAAAAGTTTTCATGTAAGTCCCAGAATCATGCAATTTGTTTGAATATGCGCGCCCAAAATGTACCTCTGTTGATACGAAAGCATGATGAATTAGGCATACAAATGGCGTTAAAAAATGTAGTGAAATCGAACTAATCTATCAGCAGATGTCATTCACACGGATGTACAATCGTGCAGCATTTCTGTGCTGTGCGGCTAACATCGTGCTAAATTGATTGGCCAACGGTAGTGAGCTGCATGCTGAAACAAGCCTGAGTCTCACTTCTATTTCTGTTTCCCCCATCATATCTGTCTAGTCCTGGGCAACCTGACAGTATCTTAGCCCACGTGCAGTCTCTGACTGTGCGGCACTTTGCCTGGATCAGGCTTGTGCTTAAAAAAAACATGCCACCATCAAAACATTTGAGGGATTACACAGCACATATGGCTTACTGCATCAAATAATCCTAATCTCGCTTGTCTAACTTAACAAGCTCAGCGCCCACCGTGGGCTGTGCAGTTCTTAGCCAGGTGAATGCTATTTGAACGTGATCTCTCCCTTGGTCTGACGAAGCTTTTGTTTCAGAAGCGAAACGTGACCAATTGAGTGCTCTCACCGGTTCATTACAAACTTTCTTTTTGGCGTTAAAATTGAACGAAAACGTGAAGAAATTAATTTTATGCACGGCTCATTTGAAGGCCCAGCAAAAATGTAGAACAAACAAACGAAGGGCGTTAGTGTAGTGTACCTTGTACATATTGTGTTTTAAGCCAGGTTTTGATTAATAAGTAGTATATAACGTTCGAAAATCAGGACAGAAGCACACGGCCGGTTTCGCGGTTGTTGCCGCTCATCATTTATGCGTATCGGTGACCTGACATTCGAACGCCGTTTTGCCGTTAACATATTTCTGTAAAATTAATCCTAATGTGCGAAACTTCGAGACTGACATAGGCTGAATACGATAAAAGCAATGCCAACCATATATCCCAAAAACGTCTCAATCTTGATTAGACCCTCATCAATATTTAGTTCACTTTTAATAAATTTAAATTTTATTTTCATTTTTTTGATACTATTTAGATTAATCAAGTTGATTTTCGTATTTTTGGTAGAACTTCCTAATATGAAGTGAAAAACCAGAGTTATTAGATCACTTTTTAAGGTGACTGTCGTCCTAATGTGAACAATTACCACCACGTGAAGCTCCTACAATTAGTTTTTGAGGTATGGGAACTTTTGGATTCGGGAAATAATATGTATGCTTGACGAATTTGCTCACGACTAAACGATTGGATGAAAGCAATCTGTCGTAGGAACTTTTATTCAGTTCCAAGCGCATGCGGATCCTGATCCTCGTGTCCCTACCTGATGAGTACACAAAGCACGAAACCGGTCGTGGTGTGTGTGTGTGATGCAGATGCATGCAAATGAGCTTTTTTGTTCATGGTCATGAGTTTGAACCAAGTCTACATGAGTGTGGGCTCATGTGATTGAACAGGTTGGTCGTCCCAACCTATGTGTACTCTTCTTTAAAGCACATGGACCGAAACATGAAATCTCGGTTGAAGTATATATTCTATGGTTGCTTATTTACAGCTGATGACGTGTTTCATCATAAAGCTTTAATCTTAACAAAATCTCTATACTCCGACTGTCTGAGTAAAGTTATTTCACATTATATTCAACGGGATTCGATGTTGAAAAATCACCACAAAAACAAACACCCTAATTAAAAAGATGCAACGATGATCCCATTCTATTTAAAATTTCAAAAACTCAGCCCAACCCTGCGTTCAATATTGCAATGAACAAGCTTTAAAATTACTTCTTTCATGTATTGATTAAGCTGACATATTTAGAGCAGCGCATAATGATTTTGCATTCAGTTGCACCGCCAAGAATTGACTTACTTTCGTTTACTTTAAAAAAATCGAACTGAATCCAACAAGAATGTAATATATTTCAAAAGTAGCGGAATGGAACCCTCTTAGTTTCAATTGTTTATTGATTTACCGGAAAAGTGTTTTATCTTTTTAGCCGAACCGCTTTTGGATTTTATTGTTCTCACATCTGAAATTTATGTTTTACGGCAATTTTTTTCAAATTTAAACGTATAAAAATGTGAATCTAGTGCTATCAAAATTGTCTGATAACTTTTACCCAGTCATGATATATAAATGTGATAAAAATTTAATAATCCGCTCATATATAGAAAAAATATGCTGGATTGAAATATTAGCTATAAAACGAAAACAAATTTACAAAACAAATTGCGCTTGTATGCCACTTTTGGGTAAGGTTGGTACGACCAACCTATTCAATCACATGAGCCACCACTCAAGCGCATGCGGATCCTGATCCAACTGTCCCTACCTGATTAGTGAAAACAGCACGAAACCGGTCGTGGGTTGTGGGTGTGATGGAGATGCATGCAAAAGAGCTCTTTGAAACAAGTTTAATTTATATCAAGGCTTATTGAAATTGACCTTACTGTCTTCAACTGTGGACGGCGAATAGCCAGAAATCGTTAATGGAGTGTAGTGGGATGTGGTTGGGAACACAAAAATATGTGTATAATGTTTGTTAAAAATGTCATCGTGTAACTTTAGACGAATTTCAATCAATTACCGTGACCAAAATGCAATCTCTGTAGAAGATGAATTTCTTTACACGCATGCAGAACCATAATTTAATAATGACGCAAATGTTGCGTAAAGTGAACATAAACCGATTTTTATATTAAAAAAATCTACGTTCGCATAGCACATCATTGTAAGCTGGTTCTATTACATTAAATTACCAGCAGATTCAATGGAAAATTATTTATAGATTGAATGATAAGCATCACTCATGAAAATAAAACGGAAATTTCGTCAGGTGATATTCTTAACTAGCTAAGATATCGAGCATTCATTTTATCGGAGCAACCACACACTCAATTCTAGTAAATTATTTTTGATTATTTGAAACGTAATTGTTTTATTTTAAAGAGTGCCCACCTTTAATAAACTATATGACTACTGGTAACTTAATAGTAGTCCAAATAAAATAAAATAATATTAGTCTAAAACGCGATGGGAATTGTATTTAAAAATCAATCAAATAAGCATCATAATGTAATTTGATATATGAAAGGTACTAACGCACCATACTAGAGGGCGAAAATTTCTAATTACTCGAAGGATATATCGCCAGAAGTGATTAATATTATATGTCACTCAACAACAACTAAATAATTAGCATATTTATTCCAATCTCAATCACGCACTAGAATCTTCAATTAAATGATATACTGTAACCAATGTATTTTGGTGCTCACATCCCATCCCTTACACTCCACTACTGGTATCTGGCGGTTTGTCGTCATCAGGTGCTGACAAACCGATCAGTTATCATTTGAAATTTAATTGGGATTTAATGAGTCTTAAACTCCTTAAAAGCGCTCTTGATTTTCAAAACTGCAGCATCGTTCGTTAATTATGTTTAGGTTTCCAGTTTGAGGAATTCAAAAGCTATTGTTAATTATGTTTTTAATTTCACATTTAGTATAATAAAGTTACCAAGGTTAAACATTTCGCTGTGTAAGCTATTGAGTATAAGCCTAAAAAGCAAACGAAACTTAACGCAAAGTTTGCACTGTAAATAATTCTCATGAAGATGTACAATTGTTTCAATTACGATTTAACTCCATAATATATCGTGTAGATTACCGTTTCCACGCATTTTGGACTGACATTTGTATTAATTACGTTATAATCTGCTTTACTCTGTTATTTTGGCAAATATGTTATGTGGACTTTTTCGAAATTTCAATTGTGACCATCATTATAAATTTTAAGTTTATTATTTCGCCAGATCAAATATGAAGATTGTTAAAGGGGGAAGCACACAAATTCAAATATTGGACCCGTTGTTAAACATGATTGACATATAGCAACATGGTGCAGAGAAATTCCCAGTCAGGCGCTCAGTAAGTCTTTAAAAGGACCGGTGCATTGCATAAAACACGAATATTTACATGCTTTTCCGTCACCATTCGTCACTGTCGTACAGTTTCCATTCATCAGGTAGGGAAAACAGGATCTCTATCCATATGCCGTGCATCGTATTGCGCATATTCATTATCGTTTCAACAATAGATTTTATTGCTCAGGGAATAAATATTCGATCACCATATTATAAAGTTTATTGCATGATTGATTTCCGAATCTGTCATTCTTCGGCTAAAAGCTGGTCTGTAGAGCATGCTCATCCTATTACGACAGCGCCGCCTGCGGTGGCTTAGTCATGTCTACAGAATGGAAAATGATCGTATTCCGTAAGATCTACTCTATGGTGAGTTGCAATTAGGAAGTCGACCATTGGGAAGACCGCACTTGCGGTACAAAGACGTTTGAAAAAGCGATATGAAAACTCTTGACATTGACACGGCGAGCTAGGAAGAACTTGCTCTTGACTGCTCACATTGGAGACATTGTGTAAAGCGTCATCTGCAAGCTGGGAAGGAGCAGATACAGCTCTTGGCTGCTGAACGCCGCCAGCGTGCAACTGACGCAATACAACCGAGTTCTGACTTTTGCTCCAAGCGCTCCGGGGGAGTTTGTTCCTCCAGAATCGAACTGTTTAGTCATTCAAAGCGCAGTAGAACATGAAAATTCATGCGATGGTGATGCACATCCATGGTCGACATCGACCAAAGGAAGCCAACAACAACATTCTTCGACCATTCAAGCCGAAAACCTGAGAGTGAAATTGCTTTTACGAATGCAATGACGATTACTGAAATTGTTTGTTCCAAATATCGACTTCCCGCTCAAAAGCGTTATGCTAAGAAGTTCGCAATCCGTAGTCTTTATTCGGAGTATATATGTAAAACAATTCGCAAAATATTGTTCTGTTCACATTGTTGGGAAAAGATTTTAATAACTAAACTGACTGAGAAAATATACAGAGATGCTTACATAATGAGAGAATTTTTCGTCTAAAATGTATAGTTGACATCTTAATATTTTTAGAAACATGAATTCATAATTTTATTCCAATAATACACAGAATTGTTATTAACACGATCAATCGGGCCAGAAAAAAGTGGCATCATTTAACTCTACACAGTTTACCCAACCTGAGATAGTTTAATCAACTCAAAGCGAGGCTTGAATCGTTAAATCAATCTGAAAAAACGAGTGATCTTCCACCAAATCCACATTTATATTAGACATTAACGATCTAATTAGCGTCAATCGCTAATCAACGACATGGTCTTTTCACAGGGAATGAAATTGAGTGTCATAATTCACAATTAGTCATCCGCGCCGTCTACACATAAACAAACCTCTTGCGCTCACGTGGATGACATAAACACAGTGTTGCATTATGATTCATGGGCCTGGATAACTGAGAAATTTGTTTGAACAAGATGTTGACGAATTTCGGAAATGACAATTTTAAGGCACGCGAAATTAAATTGCATTAATTCAAGATTCAATATTTATAGTGAAAAAAACAAATAGTTGTACAATGCCATAGGATACATGTATGAATGTTCAACAAATGTTACTTTAATTTTCCGTTTCTGTGTGCCTTAAAGGAGTAGAAAACGTAATTCCAATTGTGAGGAAGAGGAAGATTTGACCGGAAATATATGTTTTGGTAATTTGTTTTTCCAAGTATGTTTGTGTATGAAAGAATATCTAAGTAATTTATTTAACATAAAACATGTTGACTTTTGTTTGAAGATCATTTCGTTTGATGAGGAAACAATTTCTGGCGGTAAGCTGTTTCACACTGACTTCGTAAAAGTTGCGGCGACAGTTTAATCGGGAATGTGGGATTTGAAGGGTCATATTGTGACTGCGGGTCGGGAGATTGGAAACAATTTTAAAGAGTTGTCTGAATGGGTGGGACTCCGATGGTATTATTCAGTATGTCGGGATTATATCAGATCGGATGCGTCTGCGCTCGAGTTTAGTCAATAGCTGCTCAAAAGGTAGATTATGCAATCCATTAACCATTTTGGTTGGCTTATAATAAATCCTTCCGATGAGCGTGATGTCTTTTTCCATCCATGGTGTCCAAGCTTGTACTGTATAGTCCACAACTGGATGTAGGTATTTATTGCGTATCTTTGACAATGAGTGAGGTGGGAAAAGTTCAAAAGTTCTTCTGAGCAAGCCGAGTACGTTGCATGTAGGCTTCGCACTATAGGCTGTTTTCAAATTTCCGCAGGTTAGGAAAGTGAGTTTCAAGGGAGGTAGACCATCACCTTCGTAATTTGATGACCGGGGTATCCTAAAAGTACTCCTACAACCCACTCCCGAGCTTCTATAGTTTCTGCGATGAAGAACCACTGATTGTAGTCGTGTTGTTGTTTAACAACCTTCATCGTATTGACAGCCTCTTGAACGCCTAGAAGTATTTGACTGCGCTGGTTGCTTTTCTTACTAACATCGAGACGCCGTTTTCATTCGTACCACGGTATCGGCGTAGATTGGAGTATTGCACACGGGAACCTCACGTAACGGGTAAGAATTAAAAAACTGTTTCCATAACCTTGTTTAGTGCTATTTTCTGCAA
>JACCGJ010006516.1:0-11308 GCA_013407085.1 Atriophallophorus winterbourni
TTGTATATTTTATTACAATAACCCTGCATATTTCATTATTGTTTTGTTTTAATGATACATGTAAATATGTACACAAAATTTGAATATACGATTCACGCTGCTAACGTGTTCTGCTTTGGGACAAGTATATCGTGTGTGACTGCCTGGGATTTGTATGCTGTTATTCGTTGCGAACTGTGTTCCGGTTTATTGCGTTCAATAACCAGAGACGTACATTGTTAGTGGTGAAATCTCCGCTGGATCAACCGCTACAAATTGGTGAGCCCCGAACATTTTTCTTTTTGAAATTTTCGTTCGTACCATATACTCCCAGTTATTTTGATTTTGCTGTAATATCTATTTTTCATTTACTAAATGGATCCTAAATCAGCATTTTCTGATACGACATCTGAGGACATTTCTACCGACACTATGTCACACTTTAGTCTTCCTTCTTTTGGTATGAACGACCCTCGCCTCTGGTTCGCACAGATCGAAGCACTTTTCGAGTCTTACAGCGTAAAAACTCAACGATCCCAGTATAATCGTGTAGTTGGTATGTTGCCATCGTCAGTCGCAAAGGAGGTTGCTGATTTAATTTACAACCGCCCTGCTGATAATCCGTACGATGCACTTAAACATGCCATTATCTCACGTACTTCATCTACTGACGAGCAAAAACTACGGAAACTTTTGTCCGGTTTAGAAATGGGTGATAACACTCCTTCACAACACCTGCGACACATGCTTCAATTACCAGGAGACAAGCCTGTTGATGACAAGATCATTCGTGAATTATGGCAGCAGAGTCTCACAGACGACGTCCGCAAAGTCCTAGCCATTATGGACAAGCACACCAGTCTCCAGCACTTGGCACGCATTGCAGACGAAGTTTACGATATCTCGCACAACGTTACCTTGTCTCACGTCAGACACACCACTGACGCGCATAAAAGCATCCCTGTCCATAATGATTTTGATGAGTTAAATTCGATGTTCCATTCCTTGTCATCGCAAGTACAGAACATCGCACAATCTCGTAGTAACTCACGAAATCATCATCCTCGTCAGCCCAAGAAACGATCTACTAGTCGTTCTAACGGACCGCGAAGCCAGACAGTAGACGCAGCAGCTCTGTCCAGCGCCCTTCAAAGCCGACTTTTCTACGTTAACGACCGGGCCACTAAAATGCGATTCCTCATCGACACTGGTGCTGAGATTAGCGTTATCCCACCATCCACTAAGGAACGCAAGAGCCTTTCGCCAATGACGTTGCAGGCGGCAAACGGCACGAAAATTTCCACTTTCGGTCAAAGATCACTTTCTGTCGAATTGGGTCTACGACGCGACTTTCGATGGATTTTCACGCTGGCTGATGTCAAAGTACCGATTCTGGGAGCAGATTTCCTCTCACATTTTGATCTTTCAGTCAATATAGCTAAACGAAAGCTTATTGATAATTTGACAAAGATTAACTCCTTTGGTAATTCCTGCGATTCCTCTATTCAAACCATTCGTGTACTCACCCCTGACATCCCATCTGCGTTCAGTGACTTACTGAAAGAATTTTCGGAAGTTTTCACACCCTGTACACAAGCTGCGGTCGTTAAACATAACGTTAAACACCACATTGTGACCCGTGGTCCTCCAGTGTTTAGCAAGCCCCGTCGTTTGGCTCCAAACAAGTTCGATGTAGCGAAACGAGAGTTTGAACATATGCTCGAACTGGGAATTATCCGGCCATCCAAATCGCCCTGGGCAAGCCCCCTTCACATGGTGGAGAAAAATAAAACTGATGCTTTGCGATCATGCGGTGATTATCGTTCCCTTAACAGAGTGACTGTTCCCGACCGTTACCCCATTCCCATATTCATGACTTTGCACTTTCATTACACGGAAAGACAGTGTTTTCTAAACTAGATTTGGTGCGTGCTTATCACCAGATACCTGTCGCCGACGAAGATATCCCTAAAACAGCTATTACCACACCCTTTGGTCTTTTCGAATTTTTAAAAATGCCCTTTGGTTTACGCAATGCTGCTCAAACCTTCCAGAGATTCATGGACCAAGTTTTCCAGGGATTATCTTTTGTGCATGTCTACATTGATGACGTCCTGATCGCCAGTTCTTCTCAACAGGAACATGCAGAACATCTGCATGCTGTTTTTCAGCGACTTTCACAATTCGGCGTTGTGGTTAACCCAGATAAATGCCTTTTTGCTGTCGCTTCCCTCGAAATCTTAGGACATCATGTCGATCAAAACGGAATTCGCCCTGTGCTTGATAAAATTTCGTCAATCAATGATTATCCATGTCCCACCTCGCTTCGACAATTACGTCGATTCCTCGGGTTAGTTAATTACTACAGAAGATTCATTCCAAACTGTCCTAACATCGCTCAACCGATGACTGATTTGTTACGCGGAACGGAACGACAATTTAAAATGAATGGAGATGCTGCTGAATCGTTCCAGCGATTGAAATCTGCACTGAAAGAAGCATCTACGTTATCCTACATGTCCAGGAATCCCAACGCTTCACTTTCACTTGCCACCGATGCATCACAAGCAGCAGTCGGCGCTGTCCTGCAGCAAAGTATCGATGGTGTTACTAAACCGCTTGCATTCTTTTCTCGTCGTCTACAACCCGCCCAAACCCGCTATAGTACATTTGGCCGCGAATTGTTAGCTATATATTATGCTGTTCGTCATTTTAGACATTTGCTTGAAGGTCGCGATTCAATTGTTTGAACCGACCACTAACCTCTCACTTTTGCGTTGTCCGCCACAGCTGATAGATATTCACCACGTGAGATACGTCACCTTGACTATATTTCTCAATTTACGAGTGACATTCGCTATCTATCTGCTTCGTCGAACACAGCTGCCGATGCATTTTCTCGCATGCAACTCACAGCACTCAGTCGATCGAACTTCGATCTCACGCAGCTAGCAGAGGCTCAGCAACATGACAGTGACATGCAGCACTACCAATCTTCGTCATCCCTCCGAGTCCAACGTATTCCTATTCCCAACTTCAGTTTGACTGTTTTGTGTGATTTTTCCAACGAACATCCCCTTCCTTTAGTACCGAAATTACTTAGGAAATCCATTTTTGAACATTTTCATTCCCTTTCTCATCCCGGCATTCGTGCTACTCGTAAGTTGATCACTGATCGATTTGTTTGCCGAACATGCATGCGGATATTCAAAATTGGACAAAAGCCTGTCTCCAGTGCCAACGCAGTAAAGTTCAACGCCATACTCTTAGTGCTCCAGGATCTTTTCCTCCACCAAGCCAACGTTTTCAGCACGTTCATCTCGACATTGTCGGTTCTCTGGCTATCTCTAATGGTTTCACCCACATTTTAACCTGTGTTGACCGTTTCAGCCGCTGGCCTATAGCCATTCCCATTACCGGTATTACAGCTGAGACCGTAGCGAAAAACTTTCTACAATACTGGATAAGTAATTACGGTGTTCCATCTACTATTACTACTGATCGTGGATCACAGTTCCAATCTACCCTTTTTCGTGAGTTGACTATACTCCTCGGCTCTAACCACATCAAAACGACAGCCTATCATCCTTGCGCGAACGGACTTGTTGAACGGTTCCATCGACAGCTAAAAGCAGCATTGATGTCACATGGTAATACTGAAAACTGGGCAGAGAACCTGCCAGTGATCCTTCTTGGTATACGTGCTACGGTCAAAGAAGATCTCGGATGTTCTGCAGCAGAGTTAGTTTACGGCACACCACTCCGTCTCCCAGGTGAATTGATCGCATCCCCTGACGTTGCAGCTGACATTACTATCCCCCACTATGTCAATCGCTTACGCTCCTTCATGCGTCAATTACGTGCCACCCCCACTCGCCCATACACCCGTAACGTTTACGTACCAAGTGATTTGCATTCATGCTCATTTGTTTTTGTTCGAACTGATCATACGCGCAAACCCCTGCAAGCCCCATACACCGGTCCCTTCAAAGTCGTTAGCCGCTGTGACAAATACTTCGTCATCGAACGAAATGGTTCTCAAGATACTGTTTCAATTGATCGATTGGAAGCAGCTTTTATCGAACCAGTCTGCGACGAAACACCGCCTCCAGACGTTCACCCTCCAAGTGGTACCCCGGATGTTAAACTTTTCCCTTCAACCCCACCCACTTCTCAGTCGACCCAATCAACCCAACCATGTAAACTCTCTCTTCCATCATCTGACTCACCCTCTCCAATTCACAAAACTCGATCAGGCCGGAGAGTCAGGTGGCCTGCAAACCTTGCAGACTACGCTGATTAACTATGTTTTCGTTTCGAGCGTTTCACTCTCTTCTAACGATCTAGGGAGGGAGTATTATGGTGTTTTCATTATTGTATATTTTATTACAATAACCCTGCATATTTCATTATTGTTTTGTTTTAATGATACATGTAAATATGTACACAATTTGAATATACGATTCACGCTGCTAACGTGTTCTGCTTTGGGACAAGTATATC
Source organism: Atriophallophorus winterbourni (assembly GCA_013407085.1). Lineage (NCBI taxonomy): Eukaryota > Metazoa > Platyhelminthes > Trematoda > Plagiorchiida > Microphallidae > Atriophallophorus > Atriophallophorus winterbourni. Next base: position 4,483 of record JACCGJ010006516.1, read on the forward strand.
GTGTGTGACTGCCTGGGATTTGTATGCTGTTATTCGTTGCGAACTGTGTTCCGGTTTATTGCGTTCAATAACCAGAGACGTACTTTGTTAGTGGTGAAATCTCCGTTGGATCAACCACTACAGACTCTCATTGCTTGACGATTTTTAAAGTGAAATTGGACTTGCACTTGCAAACGAACATCATTCGTGAGCCTTACATTTGATATTATCTATTGCTTTTAAACTATTGTAATTTCCATGTTTTATTCATACCGTAATCCTGTGGTGTTGTAAAGTATTAACTTTTTTAACCATAAATCCTTGAATCTTGAATCTAGATTTTAATCACGAAACTTGACCTTACATTTCAACTCACCAAGAAAATGTATATCCCCACCAGAAGCATTCTTGGCGATTCGAGCTGTTGGGATCATTGGTGGTTTTCCGATTGCAATCCAAGTCTGACGGGAAATAATGGTTATATCTGAGGCACTGTCGATTTGCAATCTCACTGGATGGTTATGAATCTCAAGAGTGATGAATTTGCGCAGACTCTGGAATTTAGCACAATTTGTGGCATAAACAACATTTGAGGTCCGTCTGAATCGCGAAGTTTGATTTTGGCGACAAAATTTTGCCAGGTGGCCTGTACGTCCACATTTATCACAAAAAATTTCACGATAATGACAAAAACGAACGAAATGCCATTGTCCGCAGTTCCAACAAGCTGAAGGTGGTCTACGTGTTTGATCAGAAAGTTTTGGACTAGGGCTGTGCTGGGATGTTCTTGTGATTCGATCAACTGTAGCCATTTCTCTCGAGTACGATGACTGGATCATTTCTGAATCACGTTTCAAGTTTATCAATCTCAAGTAATCAGCTGTTAGATCCTGTATGGATATTTCTGGGGTAGAATCAAGTTTGGCCAGTAAACGTGTCCTCAATTCAGCGTCATTGGGTGAGGTCAATCCGGCAACAAATATCAGAGCCTTGAACTGTGTTGATGTTAATTCGTTCAGTTGAAAGCGCTCATATTTCTGGTTTACACGACCGGCATAGGTGACGATATCTTCACTGGGATGCTTCGACAGTTTCAGGCAATTATATCGTAAGTTGAATATGGATGTTCGCTCTCCAAAAATCAATTTTAACTTGGACACTGTGTCAGACAAATTAAAGTCTCTTGAATGGTTTGGCAAGATGTAATTACAATACTGACTGTGTTCTGAGGTACCAAGTTTTTGCATCAAAAGGCGTACCTTAGTTTGCTCATCCAAAGCACTTCTGTCCACAAGAAATATGTCTTCATACCGATGATACCAAGCACTGAAAGTGACGCCGTTGTCTGGATCATAATGGAATTCTTGGATGTTATGTGCAATTGAGTCTTTTAACTGATGAGTGGTGCCAACGGGGAATTGCGAAGTAGCCAGGTTTTTTAACTGATTTGTTAATGATTCGATCATCTGTGTTGTGGCTTGTTGTTGTTGAAATATCTGTTGTTGTTGCTGCTTCAAAAACTCCATCAACATGGGGTCCATAATTTCCGTCGCCAGTTGTTATAACCCAAACAGGATAAAAAAGGCTCAACGCGCACAACAGAACTCTATTGAACAAAGTGACATAATCTGAACTAGTTTGCGATCAATATTGACGGACGGTGTAGGTGATGTATTATCCGTTTGATCAACTGATTCACAGGAAGCGAATTTCAAGTAAAACAAGCACTGCATGAAAATAACTTTAACAGTTCTGTTTGCAGCGTGGGATATCCAGCATACAACCGTGAACTCTGATATTGTTCGCAGTTCGAAATTCGGATATAAAGAACTTTTGTATTTGAGTATAAGTTCTCGCATTCTTCATTTTCTTAAGTCTTCTCAGGCCAATCGTCTGAGTCACTTAACGTACGACACATTTTAAAAACTGTTAACAATCTAAGACGTTCGATGATATTAATGGCCCAGATACAAATATACATTTGGAGCTTGAACAGCATAGTCCTGAACCGGATGCGTGTGTTTATCCGTAGAGGAATCATTGCCAAGAACGCCGCTCAAAGAATTGTCTTAACGTGCCTAGCAGATGAGAGGCCAGTCTGTAAACAGCTTTTCATTCTATGCTATTTTTCGAAATTCCACAAATCCAGACTCCCAAGTATTTTTCTTGGTTTATGTAATCTAGGCTTTGCTCTCCAAGCTTGTATGCATATGAAAAGTCAGGATCGTGAACATAAACAAAAGTTTGTTTTTGGAAAAAACAGTGTGATCTCCTCAGGTCGTTCTATACCAGAAAAAAAGTCAATTCTTCTTATTCGCATTTAAATTTTTGTCAGTAGCTTTATCAATATGCATTTAAATGAATATTTCAAGAAAAATGATTCTCGGTGACCCCCAAAGTGCAACGTCTGTTCACAATCAGTCAGTAATGATTGGAAATACGCTTCACTTATGGAAATGGTATCCGGCTTTGTTTCATGACGAATTTCGTTTCGTTGGATCAATATGTTCATTAGACTAATTGCTGTGGCATAAATGAATTAGATAGTATTATCCGTGTTCAGTTGGGCCCGAATATTTTGTGGTTGGCGTTCAAGGGTTCACTCGTGTCAATATAATGGGTGAGTAGCACTGTTCGTGTTTATTTTACTCGAGTGACCGCGACAAAAATTCTATCAAGGTTTTTTAGTCATACATTCATCGATTTTTGATCAAACGGCATTAAACGTGAACCCCATTTACGTTAGTGAGATTGCTTGCCAGTTCCTGTAAAAAGTTTTGTGTATATCCCTTTAGACACGTCTCGTGCACACAAAGTAGTGAAGCTCATTCATTTATTGAAAAAGTTTGATATCGATATCATGGATGAATTTGTTCAACCAGCTAATCGCTTTGAACATTTTCATCTCCTCTATTGATGAACATTTTCATCGCATATTTAGTTTTGCAATCGATTGTTATTAAACACATATTAAATATTCAATAATGTGTTAGACCCTTACACAATTCTATATAATATTTGTTTTCCAATTGCAATTAAAGTTTGGGCTTTTAGTGTTCTGTGTTCCTTGATTAGGCATTGTAGTGGCAGGACGAGTTGTCGTGAAGCCAGATAAGACATTCAGCCTAAATTCTTCAATGTGATCGTAATGGTCACATCCTCCCATTTGGCTTCCCTCCATGTCATTTGCTAAACTCAAGGTCACGTGGCTGAATATTGAATTCATCATTGGTGCATAAATGTCTTCCAATTGAACGTGTTGATTGACGACGTCGCCGTAAAATACCACGTTTTGAGTAATTCCGTATTTTGTGTCCTGTAGCAACGACTTTGATTCCGCTGCAGTTGAATTGGCTTACTTCTTGGCCGGTGTAAATCAACATAAGTGATTTGTAAGCGTACCTTTCACCCCCCATTTTTTTGTTTTTTTTAGTCTGATATTCAACTTTCTTCCCGTTTGTTTCATGTAATGCATCTTACATATTGTAAAAGGGTTTTGTAGACCACGTTTGTTTTGTCTTTTGCTAAACACAGTTGCTTGCGTAGTCTTCCACTTGTTGTTTTGGCAAGGTTTATCACACGTGATCCTAGTACTGTTGCAGCTATTAATGTATGGCAGAGGTTTTTTGACCTGTATTTTGTTGTTCTGTACAGAGGTTTCTTTACAGTTAGTAATTAGTATAAAGTTATTAGAGTAAACATTTTGGTTGAGGATTTAAAAAGGTATTATGGCATTTTTATGTAAACATTTTTGTTTGTATCAATCGATGTACACTTTTTTGAATTGTACGGGATTTCACGAATATAAATTTTCGTCCGCTTGGAGTTGCTCTTCTCATCTCCTTTGATACCCGTACTGCGTGTTTGGAATTCTGACTGTGGATTGCAGAAAGATTGCTTGCTTGCTATAAAAAGACCGCTCCATATTTCAACCGCACCTAATTCTTGGATTTACCGCGGTTGCTTCTGTGATAATACTTTGACGTCCGGACCGGAGTAGTGAATTGCCAAGCTGGGGAGAATAGCTTTCAATTCAATCGAAGAATTATTGTGAGTGGTTACCTTTTTACTTTTTACACACATACTGTAACTTTACGTAACCTGAACCACCACAATTTGGTGGGCCCGATTATTTTCGTCATAGCATACTCCCCACTATTTTGATTTTGTAGCATATTTTTACATTTTGTCATCAATATGGACAGTATCCCACAGGCAGCACCTATCCCAGCAGATATTGGTCATTTATCACTTCCTGAGTTTGGCGTAGCAAACCCTAGATTATGGTTCGCTCAAGTAGAAGCTATTTTTGAAACTCGACGCATTACTAGCCAAAAAGCAATGTACTGTTACGTCATAGGAAGTTTACCACACGCAGTCGCATCCGAAGTTGCTGATATCATATACAACAGACCTGCCGATAAACCGTATGATGTACTGAAATCAGCTTTGATATCGTGTATAGCAGCATCTGATGAGAAAAACTTACGCAAATTACTCTCGGGTATCGAACTAGGTGACAATACACCGTCGCAACTCCTTCGCCGAATGATCGAGTTACAGGGTACAACACCAGTTGGCGAACTGATTTTAAAAGAATTGTGGCTGCAAAGACTACCCAGCGATGTTCGAAAAGCACTTTCGGTGGTAGAAGATTACAAGTTAGATAATATTGCTGCCATCGCCGATCGAGTGTATGAAAATCATAAGCCAACCATTGCAGTAGTACAATCGCCTCATAAATCAACTCCTTCAACTTTAGAATCAGAGATCTCCGAGTTAAAATCGCGACTCGACGAACTTTGCATGCACATACGTACTTCACGAAATGATCGATCTCGGTCATCACAGAGACACAGTCCAAATGGACGATATTCACGAAGTCGGAGTAAAGGGCCAGGTCTTTGCTATTACCACCGCAGATTCGGTGAACGCGCCTACAAATGCACCAGACCCTGCAGTTTTGTTTCCAAATCTAACGAGCAGGGAAAACGATTATGCCAGGCAGTAGGAACGGCTGCACTGCCTGGCAACAAGGTTAGCCATCTCCTCTATATCTCTGACAACACAACGAAATTGCGTTTTCTGGTAGACACCGGTGCGGAACTCAGCGGCCAACGGTACTCGGATAGCCACTTATGGTCATCGGTCCCTCGCGGTAGACCTGGGCTTGCGAAGATCGTTCCACTGGGTGTTCACCATTGCAGACGTGAAAACTCCGATGTTGGGTGCAGATTTTTTGTCTAATTTCAACCTCGCGGTGGACATAAGCCAACGAAGGCTTATTGATAACACCACGAAGTTAAATTCAATAGGCAAATACCATTACACACCCATACAGTCTATTTGAGTTTTGATTCCAGTCGTCACCCAGCCTTGTAAGGAACTCATAGTCCAGTTTCCGGAGATCTTCAAACCACAGTCATTCACAAATGTGGTCAAACACCAGGTCGAACACCACATTGTCACTCGTGGCCCTCCAGTTTTTTCCAAACCACGTAGACTAGCTCCAAACAAACTGGCGATCGCCAAACAAGAGTTTGAACATATGTTGGAGCTAGGAATCATCCGCCCGTCGACCTCACCATGGGCTTCTCCACTACATATGGTTGAAAAAAGTACCGCAGATACGTGGCGCCCATTCGGAGATTATAGGGCACTTAATCGCATTACGGTACCAGACCGTTATCCCATTCCACACATCCACGATTTTACGGCGTCCCTAAACGGAAAAACCGTGTTCTCGAAGCTTGACCTAGTACGCGCCTATCACCAAATCCCCGTTGCGAAGGAAGATATCCCTAAAACGGCTGTCACGACACCATTTGGCTTATGTGAATTCGTACGAATGCCATTTGGTCTCCGAAATGTCGCACAAACTTTCCAGCGTTTTATGGATCAAGTATTTAAGGGATTGCCCTTCGTATACGTTTATATTGATGACGTGCTAATTGCTAGCAACACATCGACAGAACATATTGTGCATCTTCGAGAGGTTTTCCAGCGTTTATCTCAGTATGGTATTGTCGTGAATCCAGATAAATGCATCTTTCATGTGGAAACACTAGACATGCTCGGTTACCGCATCGATTCCATCGGAATTAAAACCGTTGAACAGAAAGTCTCTGCCATCCGCGATTATCCATGCCCGAGTTCAATCCGCCAGTTGCGTCGATTTTTGGGCCTAGTCAACTGCTACAGACGATTCATTCTCCATTGCGCGAAGTTAACTCAACTGCTCACTCATTTTCTTCGCTGCAAAGAAATAAATTTTTCAATGAATCCACAAGCGATCTAAGATCAATCTATATACAACAATCAAAATATAAACGTTTAGAACATCAACAATAAAGATTCTTCGCGCATTTTGATGGTCCTCATCCATTGATCATCAGTGTTGCCGAAAACATTCTAGACCTCTCCTTGCAATAGCTGTGTTTTCGTACTATATCAGATCACGTACCGATTACCTGGAAACAACTATAAATACCGTTACCTTTATATTTATTGAACGTTAAATTCCGCTGAAACAAATGACCTTGAACAAATTGTTTTTGCAAATGTACATACTATAATCTGATTGTACAAAGCTTTTTGAAATTATTGATCATGTTTAACATGCCTTGGATTTCCGGGAATAAAATTCATTTGAAGAATATATCAGCTGAGACAGATGCTCGCTTATCGATTGTTACAGATGCATCAAACGAAGCGGTAGGCGCAGTACTCTAACAAGATGTCGATAACACGATTAAACCCCTAGCTTTCTTCTCGCACCGACTACAGCCAGCGCAGACACCATATAGTAACTTTGGTAGCGAGCTCCTCGCTGTTTATTATTCCATTC
>JACCGJ010006519.1:0-19083 GCA_013407085.1 Atriophallophorus winterbourni
CAACATACAAGGTTATGCAAAAACTCCAAGAAGATGCTTAGTGCAAGACCGCCATTGAACACGGTTTCGGGACATATCCTGAAGCGTAACTAACCATTGCGATATATGATCGCGGGGACACCAGCCTGGAAGACGCGCTGCGCCTACTTTGGAAAGGTTACTAGTAAAAATTTTTAGCTGTCTATGCCATGTGACGGTTTGGCCACCCCGAGATTTACGCCAATCAGAGTGTGGCGTCGCAAAAAGAATCTGTTTGGGAAGTCGGTGGTCCGGCATCCGTAAAACATGACCCAACCAGCGTAACCTATGCAGGTTGATCTGCTTCTCTATATCGACATTACTACCAAACAACTTATTTCGGAGAGCATCGGTGCGCATACGATTGTAACAGCTAACTCCTAGAATGCTGCGGAGACACCGTTTGTCAAATACTTGGAGACGCTGAATGTGTTCTTTACGTAAGGTCCAGGTTTCGCACCCATACAGTAACACAGCCCGAACTGTCACTTTATAGACTCTACCCTTGAGTAGCAGAGCCAGTCCTTTCTGACGCCAGAGGTGACCTAGGTTGCGGAATGCTACGGTCGATTTAGAAATGCGTGCCGAGAACTCGTTATCTAACGATGCAGAATTATTGATATAACTACCGAGATACGTAAAACGATCCACAATTTCAAGCGCCTGATTGTCAAGTAATAAAGCGTTGTTCGATAAGGCGATGTCCTGCAGAAGAACACTGCACTGTCCTACAGAATAACACTGCACTTAGGAGGCGCAAAACGCATTCCAATTGCGGCCACAATACTAGATAGCTTGTTCAGTATCGCCTGTGCATCTGTGTATGAGTCGAACAGCAGAACTATGTCATCAGCATAATCCAAGTCGAGAAGCTTGACGCCTGGCATTACGTGAACTCCGAAGGCTGGAGCACCGTCGCTGCATAATTCCATGATAGCATCAATTACGAAATTGAACAAAAACGGGGAAATCGGACATCCTTGTCGGACGCCACTTGTAGTGTTGAATTTGGGAGAAAGTTCGTTGTAAACCTTAACGCATCCGGATGTATGAGCATAAAGTGCGCGTAGGACGTTGACATACTTATGCGGAACGCCTTTGCACATTTCGATCGGCTGAATCAAATGCTCCTTTGAAGTCTAAAAAGATGGCTATTGTCGGCTGTCGATAGGTGTGCCGCAGTTCTAATATCCGTCGAAGAGTAAAATGTGGTCGACACAGCCTCTGCCAGGCCGGAAGCCAGCTTGCTGCTCACGGATCTGTGATTCCCTATGCGATGTTAATCTTCGAAGACATATGGACGCTAAATTCTCGTAATGATGCAAGTGAGACTTATCCCACGGTGATTAGAGCATGAGCTTCGCACACCTTTTTTAAATATAGGTATGATAACTGATTCGCCCCAACTCGGAGGGACGGATTCTGACATCCGCACTTCACGGAGTAGATCTCCCAATGTGCTGATTAGGACTTGGCCACCTTCTTTGAACAAAACAGACGGTATGTCATCGGGGCCAGCAGCTTTGAATCGTCTCATGGATTCAATCATGGATTCTAAATCATTAGGGGGATCTACGCTAACAGACCAAGGATCACACTGCCTCACGCGAGGGAATGATTCTGTTGCAGGCGACCAGTTGAATTGTTCTTCAAAATGTTCGGCCCAGCGTGACAGGCGGCGATTCTTATTAGTGATAAGAGTACCGTCTAATTCAACTATAGTCTCACTCACTCCTTGTTTCGTAGGCCCAGTCGATCGAATAAGTTGGAAGAGTTTTCGCACGTTACCCGCATTATTTGCTATTTCCATTTCTTCGACCTTATTTAGCCACCACCTTTCTCTTTCTAGTCTTAGGCTCCGTTTAAGTTCATTCCTCACGCGTCTACGCTCTGTGTTGTGTCCAGGACCATGAGGTATTTCGCGTCGCTGGTGAAGAATTTCTATAGAGCGCTGTGAAATCCAGTGGGACTTTTGGGTTGGTTGTGCAGTCTCACAGGCTGTTATTGCGGCGGCTCGCATAATTCCTGCTATTTTGTTCCACTTTTCATCGGTAGTTGCATACTGGGCAACTGGGAGTGAGTTACTCAAGGTGGTCCTATAAATGTCTTGAACTGCAGGCTGAAAGAATTTTTCGACAGCAATGCGTTTCCCATTCAGGGGGCTTCGTAACGGAGAACTTTAACGAGAACCTACATCGCACAAGAGCATGATCTGAATCTATGCAGGTATTCCAAAAAGAGCGGTAGTCCTCAATGCAACCTCTCCAGCGAGCACTTATGGCGATATGGTCGATTTGTGCCGAATGTTGGCTTCCATCCGGCGAGCGCCATGTGGCACATTGACATCTTTTATGGCGAAAGGAGGTGCTGCTAATGAATAATCGAGATTGTGCACAGAATTGTATAAACCGTTCACCATTATCTGTGCGTTGGCTTTCAAGACCAAACATGCCACCTAATTGTGATTCAGATGTATCTAAGCGACCTAGTCTGGGATCCATATCTCCTGCTAAGACAACAATATCGGAGCTTTTTGCACGTCGCAAAAGAGCATAAAGATCGTCGTAGAAGGCGTTCTTCTCGTCGTCGGAATTGGTGTTAGTTGGAGCGTAAGTTGCTACTATAAACAAGCATCTCTGATTAGAAGATTTTGAGTTTGGTCTAATATTACTGGCTAGTCTCACTGCGCACATCCTGCTATTACAAGGAATCCAATCGATTAGACAGGATTCGGCGCGCGAATTCAGCACTATACCAACACCCGCCTGTCCTGAAAGGGCAGCTACAGAATCACCAGAGCAGCGCAAAAAGTAGCGAGTTGAAAGGTTTGGGGCAGTAAGTTCGGTAATTATAGACGGATCATATAAGCGCGTTTCCGATAAACAGCAAACATCGATAGATAGACTATCTAAGGTAAGAGCCAGTGCAGCTTGCTGGCCTATTTGTCTCAGAGTCCTGACATTCATGGCTCCGATGTGAGCAGAGGCCCGTGGTTTAAGAAAGTGATCTGTAGATTCGCGAACAGAAAATGTTCCAACATGTTCAGCGCGGTCTTTTCTAAAGCTGGGATTGACAGACGGAGAGTTGTTAAGAGTGGATGGGGGAGGGGAAGGGTCGGAAACAGTTTGAATAGTAGGGCCAGCAATAGCTTGTTTTCGCTTACCCACCCTGCTGTATGTAGCGGGTAAGGCGACCCTGTTTATCGTGCGCGACGGCCGATGCACTATGGAGTTGGTTTTCGTAGTAATAGTCATGGTCATGGTTGTATGCGGGCTGGGATACTGCCAGGTCGCCCATGCCTAGACAGGAGAACAATTAGGGTTCTCGACCAAAGCCTTTGGCTAAAAAGCCTGACCCACAAGGCAGCGGGTTAGGTTGAGACCGTGTTCGTCTGACCTCTATCCATTGACCTTCCTGGTATGAGTGACTCTGAAAGTGCTCGGAGAGCACCACCCAGCATAGCTCAATGGGTCATAGAGGTACACAAACCATCGCACCACGTTAAGGTCCAGTCTCAGCGCGATGGACATTTATATTTATAAAGCGATGCTGCCACCGAATGTGAGCAATCTTACCCAGGCAACTGGTGTCCAAACAGAAAGCAAATGAACGTCTTTCTCTTGGATAGGCCAGGTTTCGCAAACATGACACTCACTACTGCGTTGTACACTCGATTATTATTTCGGAGTGAAACCTGGTGTCGCTGCCAAGGATGGGGAAGGCTAGCGAACACTACATCCAGCAGATATACAACTACCGAGGTAAATGAAGCTGTCGACCAGTTCTTGATGGATGTCACATAGTTAGATTCGGAAGAGAACTGGATATGAATGACAGCTATATGTACGCTCTTGCCTGTCAGTATAGCGCAGATCATTTTGTGTTAACGAAAGCTGCGTTTATAGTCATGATTTTCCATCTCGTTATCATATATGCTCATACTATGCGATAAACTATCCATTAAGACTGCACACATGCAGCTTCGGCGTAACGAATGGTGCAAATTATATCTGAATTTAAAAGATTGTCAAAATGAATACGGATAGGGCAGTTCAGATATATCAGACGATAAGCGCATGGTAAAAAGGTTTCCATTTTCCTACAATTCGATGTACGCGGCAAAGTGGGTTTGCTGTTGTTACAATAGAATAAACAAGTCGTCCGCCGGTCTTCGATAATTGCTGTCTTCATACATCAAAGTAGTTTACTGACATCATCGGATGCGTAGCGTAACTATCTATAATGGAATCGTTGGTAGCTACGTACACATCGCAAAAACATGCTAACACACATAGACTTTACCGTTTAGATCATGTATTGTAAATGGAAAATCGTCGTTTTCATAACTCGGTTTTGTTTATCATTACCAAATCCGAATGGCGTCATTATGGGACTCGTTTGGCTCGAACTTCACCCAAATTCGACGAAGGTCTTGACAGCTAATATAGTTGTAGTTTGTGTCCATGTGGAATACTTCGCAGTGGCTTCTCGATCTCTGCGACACTTTAGAATTGTGTTCAATTTCCATCTTGTTGCAGTCATCTTTTGGGAGTGTTTGTTTAATCTTGTATGATGTCCAGTGAAGTTGTTAGGAAAGCTTGTTATTATGCAGGAAAATAAAATCCGCAAAGAAGCTATCATGCTCATATCGTTCTACTCGTTCACGAAGCTGGATTCAGTGCGTGTTTGATCCGAGATGTAGGCACCTCATTCCGGTCTCTGTGGCTAACATTGTACAGGTTCCATATCCTATTATGTGCCACTTTTTTTATCTATTTAGAATTTTAGCGTCATGGGTGTACGTTAGTTACACTCTCCATACTTGTTCCGTGATGAATACGATGTTGGTTATGGGTGGCGTGTTGATCAATAAAATCCCACTCCGTATTTAGTGCTGTATCTCGATCAACCCACTGGAGCAACTTTAGCAAGTTAGTGCAAATAACGGATACATTTAGCCGGTTTTTTAATCTTAGTACAATGGAGCACGAATAGTAGCGAGAAGAGCAAGCTAAGGTATGTCAAGAAGTTTTTTGCATGTGTGCTTTTGCGCTCAAGAGTCCTTGATTAGTGAAATGATCCAAAACTATTCGGCCAATTCAAAAACGGACTGGGATGCTGCTTACTCCTCACGATTCTTTGATTTTCTTTGCAAAATTCGTGTTTTGAGGACAAAATAAAGAATGAACTCGGGCTACGACGTGTGCAAAGTTAAATTCCCTGTTGCTATAGCTTAAAAATATCCGATAAATCTGTGATTTTTTAAACGCTTATACCTTGATAATTTTCTCTTTTTATTCCCCACGCTCTATTAAACATCATTCCCGGTGTGTTTATGTGTCATTCATTTATTGATACACGACAGAGACAAAGTGCCATAGTCATAGATTTAATTTGGACTAAGAAACTGTCAGCTTGCCTAGCCAAGTATATGTGAAAACGGACGATGGAGGTTAGACCGCAACTTTCCCATGCATCTCATCTCTAATTGCAATCAATTTAGCATGATTTCACATACTCCATTGCAGATCCGTGTGTTCTCATAGCGTTAGGACGTAACAGCTGACATAGCACAAATGCAGTTATCGTGTCTGTGTATATCTGGAAGGAATTGTTTCAAAACAAGTTTAGAAATATATACACCGATTGAGCTGGTGTTACTTTCATTGAAATATTATAAAAGGGAAGCACTGCTAGTAAGCCTAAGGCCAGAATTTATTTGTTTCCGGTCCGAGGTAGAGTAAATCCAGCCAGCTTACGGAGGTTTTGTCTAATACGCAATATTTACTCAATGCTGTCGTCTAGGTAACTCCGCCAAGGACGGTCCCAAGCCCGTCTGAGAAAGGAGGAGGGTTGGGCTTAGGGCTAGCAACCCTATCCCGTAAAACCTACATTGCTACGGAAACGAAGACAACAGATCCGTGGCTCGGTCATGTATGCAGGATGGATCCCAGTTCGCATACGAAGGTAGCCATTCACTGGCGTCCGCAAGGTAAACGAAAAGGGGACGGCCCAACGAAACTTGGCGCGAACGTTGGAACGCGAACTACATGCACAAGGATTCACGGTGCAGACGGCAACGGAAGCAGCGACAGACCGGAACCACTAGCGTGAAGTTGTCTTCGCCTCATGTGCCACCCGGCACGGAGAGGGCTGAGTGAGTCGTCTAGGTGATGATAAAAAGAATTGTTACAATAATAGACTGTAGTTATGTCTGACACCGAACTCTGGATTGGATGCATTACTATGTTCAATCTCTGTGAAAAATTTGTGACGTATCGTTTCTCTTTTTTATTGCGTACCACAACTACTGGTGTGAATAAATGAAAGCACAAGCCTGATCCTGGCAAAGTGCCATGCAGTCACTGTCAGGTTGCCCAGGCTTAGACAGACTACTAATGTGCTTTCACCTGTAGACTCCTTTTTAGCATCAACTGATTACTTTCGTTTTCACGCATAATCTAACCATCGCCGCTTAAAATTTGTCTATCTTCACTGTACGTTCATCGGTTGCTCTTTGCGACTGCTCATTCGTAGTTTATTTTTAGGTACATTTTCGAAATGAGCAATCTCGTGCGTGCTTTCATCGTTGGCTATACTGGTGAAACTGGCAAAGCTCTTGTCAAGAAGCTTGCCAAAGATCAGCGTTACGAATCTGTGAAATTGATTGGTAGACGTGAAACCTCTGTAGATTATGGTATTGAACCGGAAATTGCTTCAAAGAAATTTTCGCAACACGTAATAGACTTTGAACGTTTGGATGACCATCAGCATGTTTTTGAAGACACCGATGTCGGATTCTGCGCTCTCGGAACCACCGTTGGTAAATCAGGCCGAGCACAAATGCGAGTGATTGACCATGATTATACCGTGAAAATTGCCGAATTAGCCTTGGCGTCCTCTTGCAAAGAATTCCACGTTGTGACTTCCAGGGTAAGATGGATGGATTGATGGTCAATAAATTAGTCAGTTTGTCGTGGTATTCGTGTATATTTATCAGCAAAACATGTCGTAATCCTTGCACTTGAAAATCATTGGTTGCTTAATTCAAAAACTATGATAACGACTGATTTCATTCGAATGGCACTATATCTTTATCATGTGTATATTATATATTATATATATAATAATATCTAATATAATATATATATATATATTATATACAACCTGATAAGATATATTATATATATATATATTTACACAATCATTTAAAAATGAAAAAGTGCCACCCGGCAATGCACGAGAAAAAGAAGGAAAGAAAAAAAGTACAATACGAGGGGGAATTTTTTTGTCCATTGTTCCACATGTCGATTTTTTGATTTTTTTTACAAAGTTGAGGGGGGAACACAAAATAGAATGCACTCTCTCCACTGTTGCCGGTTCTCAGCCATCGTCGACAGCGTGTCAAGCCACAGACACTCACTATCCCTTGGACCCCACCCAGGAAGCCGCGTTCGTCCGACCCGAGCTAAACCCGACGTCAAGCGTTTTAAGGCCTTCTTCCAGGTCAGCGGTTGTCCACCTGAACACCGCCGCCAGCCTGGGCCAACCGACACACGCAGCGCGCGGGAGGGTAGGCGCTCAGGCTTCATTCTCAAGACATGCCCTAGCCAGCGGAGACGGGAACGGTCGATCAGGTCTCGTAGCATCAGGCTGTCCCCACCTAGAACACGGTGCCTCACTTCAACGTTGCTAGTGCGGTGTTGCCACCACACTCGTGCAAGCCTCCGTAAACATCGATGTTCAAACACCTCCAAGCGCCGGAGCTCCTCTGCGCGTACTGCCCAGCTCTCGCACCCGTAAAGCAAGACCGACCTGACTGAGGCCAGGTAAACTCTCCCCTTGAGTCTCAAACTCACGTCAGACCGCTTCCAGAGATGACCTAAACTAGTGAACGCGAAGCGAGCTCTCGCAATGCGAGAGCCGATCTCACTTTCCAGCCCTCCTCCCGCCGTGATGCAGCTACCAAGATAGGTGAACTGTTCCACACAGTCCAGACTGAGGTCATCGACCGTCAGAGTGGGCTGCAACCCCTCCCAATCTTGAAGAAGAACCTTACACTTAGTTGGAGCTAAGTGCAATCCGTACCTAGACGCCTCCAATGCTAGCTGGTTCAGGGCATTCTGTAGGAACACCGGATCATCACCAAGCAAAGCAATGTCATCGGCATAATCAAGGTCAGTGACACGGTTACCTGGAAGTAGCTCGATCCCACCCTCAGTGAAGCTACGGAGAGCATTCTGGAGGACATCCTCGATCGCAAAGTTGAACAAGAATGGGGACAGCGGACAGCCCTGGCGCACGCCACTGGTTGTGGGGAACGCCGGCGATAGGCTGCCGTAGACCCTGACCCTCCCTGAAGAATGAGAATAGAGCTCCTTCAAGATGGCGACATACTTAGGAGGGATGCCACTCCTAAGCAAGCAGTTCCAAAGAGTAGTTCTGTCCACCGAGTCGAACGCGGCCCGGATGTCCAGAAAAGCTACGATGGTTGGTCGCCGGTACAGGTGTCTGTGCTCTAATAACTGTCGCAGGACAAAAAGCTGATCCACGCATCCTCGCCCCGGGCGGAATCCAGCCTGTTCCTCACGGCAACGTAACTCCCGAATGGGCGATAGCCGACGAAGGAGGATGGAAACCAGGAGTTTAGACGCGACAGGAGTCAGGGATATCCCACGATGATTGGAACACAGATTCCGTGCGCCCTTCTTAAAGATTGGGATAACCGTCGATTCACCCCATGACGCCGGGACCCGCTCCTCAGCCCATACTTTGGTAAACAAATCACGTAACTCCGCTGCCACAAGATCACCTCCCTCCTTAAACAAAATCGGGTGGAGGTCGTCAGGACCAGGTGACTTGTGGCGCTTCAGTGCTCGAATTACCTCTCTCACCTCCTGGAGATCAGGAGCGGCTAAGGAAACGGGCCAAGGCGTGCAAATCGGTGTCTCAGGCGGCGAGGTCGGAGGAGGTGGCTGGCTGAACTGAGCACCAAAGTGCTCAGCCCATCGTTCTAAGCGTCTACTAAGATTGGTGATCGGCGAGCCGTCAGTTTCGCAAATAGTCTCGCTCACTGTATTCAGTTTCGAACCAGTAGCTCTAATTAACTGAAACAATTTGCGAGTATTGCCCGATGCGGCTGCAACCTCCATCTCACAAGCACGTTGCGTCCACCAGAACTCGCGGTCATTCCTTAAGCTGGCCTTTAAGCGGGTATTGAATTCTCTCCGAGCACGGTTGTGTTCAGTGCCGGTGGGTAAAGTTCGACGGTGATCGATTAAAGCAAGTGACTGGGCCGAGATCCAAGAGCGTGGCAAAGCGCGGGTGGGTTGACAGCTTTCAGAAGTAGCGCAGGACAGTGCTGTCCGAACGAAGTTCCAGTGCTGCTCAACATCAGACGGGGGTGCTTCTGCGAGCTCCCTGGTCAATGCATGATGGAACTTGGTTCTGACAGCGGGGAGCATCAAAGAGGCGGTGTCTACATGAGTTCGTCTTGCGCGTGCCTTACCCCCCAATTGGAAGTTGACTGTCGCACAGACTAGCGCATGGTCTGAGTCCACACTGGTGGTCCAGTATGAACGACAATCCTTGATGCTACCACGCCACCTGTAGCTAATAGCAATGTGGTCAATTTGAGACCAGACGTGCTGTGATGGTGAGCGCCATGTGGCCATTCGACGCTGGGAACGCCGAAATGCCGTACTGGAGAGATAGAGGCGGTGATCGCCACAGAATGTGAGCAATCGTTCTCCGTTATCTGAACGCCCGCCATCCAGCCCATACTGACCTCCTAGGTGGCGCTCGTATTCAGACAGGCGACCAACGCGAGCGTTGAGATCTCCTGCCATGATTACGACATCTGTCCTGCGTGCCTTGCGAAACAAAGTATGCAACTTCTCATAAAAGTTGTCCTTACTGAGATCCACACTACAGTCCGTTGGAGCGTAGGCAGAAATCACAAACAAATCCCTCCGCGTTTCGCACCGCCTGTTCACCCGACAGTGGCCACGAAATCGTGCACCGCACAGTCTGCTGTCAACGGGAATCCACTCTAAGAGTGATTGCTCAGCACGGGAACTGAGCGCGATACCGACGCCAGCCAATCCGGCAGAGGAAGCATCCGGGTCACTAGAGAGGCGCAGGTGGAATCTGCTGTCTGGTTCAGCTGGTGAGACCAACTGACAGACTTCGCTTGTGTCACGGAAACGGGTTTCCGACAAGCAGCAGATATCAATGCCTAACGTCTCAAGCGTTCGTGCAAGGCCGGCCTGTTGTCCCGGTTGTAGCAAGGTCCGAACGTTAAACGAAGCTAACCTAAATGAAACCCGCGGGCGTAGAAGAGTTGCAGCAATCGACGGCTGTCTAGACGGCATGAGTCGTACATCAGGTAGAGAGAGCGAATCGGGGATGGTAACATGTGGAGAAGAAGGCAATAGAGGAGATAGAGGTAGGAATTTCTAGTGCTGTTATTGTCATTGTTTGGGTGTGGGCGTGATACTACCCGGTTGCCCAGGCCGAAGTAGAGGAGTTGATCTTGAGGACTCCCACCTCAAGCCTTTGGCCCGAAAGCCTAACCCGCAAGGCAGCGGAGCGAGATTAAGGATCGCACCTATCGGGGCCGGATACTGTAGGTACAGTTCACAAGCCATTCGCGAGGTAGAGACCAAGCAGGGACTCCCGACATCATCCCAACCAGTCGAGCCGGTGATCCTTGCGGATTAATACGCCTCTTCTGGTATACAATGTCCGCGAGGGACAAGGAGACTGTGTTTGTCTGGCTTCTCACCATTGACCAACCTGGTATGAGTAACTCTGAAGATGCCACGAAGACATCACCCAGTATAGCTCAATGGATCATCGAGGCACGCAAGCCGCTGCACCACGTCAAGGTCCAGTCTCGGCGCCACCGTCGGCTCAACGTATAGCTTTACAGGCGCTGGTTGACACGGGTAGCTCTGAAAGTTACATTCCGAAAGTATCGTCTGTCGATACGGTTAGCCTATCCTGGAATCTAAAAACCAAATTGTGTTGGCTTCTACGTCGATGATAAGCAATACGAAAGGTCATTGTTTTGTATCCCTCGTCCACAAAAGTACTCGTTACAACAATGTGAAACTCTCTATCCTTCCTGATCTATGTGTCGATGTGTTACTGGGACATGATTTTCTTCACCGCCATCGAGCAGTTGAAATACCATTCGAAGGAATCCAAGCCCCGTTTATTTGTGTAGTTTATCCGTTACTACATTAACTCCTGTTTCACTTTTCCCTCATCTGGACCCATCATGTTGCCCGATATGCACCAAGTCCAGAAGATACAGTCATAACGACGAGATTTTCATTCGAGCTGAAGTTGCCAAGCCACTGAATGAAGGAATAATCGAACCTTCCCAGTCGCCTTGGCGTGCCCAGGTGTTGGTCACAACAAATGAACGACAGAAGAAACGTATGGTCATTGACTATAGCCAAACTATCAACCGATTCACATATTTGGACGTCTACCCCCTGCCTCGAATCGATGACATGATCGAAAAGATTTCACAGTTTGGTGTTTTTAGCACCTTAGACTTAGAAGACTTGCAGAGTGCATATCACCAAATTCCTGTAAAGGAGAATGAGCGCCGGTACACTGCATTTGAAGCATGTGGTAACCTCTACCAATTCCGGCGTATTCCATTTGGCGTAACCAACGGAGTTGCATGCTTCCAGCGGACCATGGATGAGTTAATACGCAAGGAATCTCTGCAAGGAACGTATGTCTACGTCGATAACATAACCGTCTGTGGGGAAGATAAGCATGATCATGAAGTTAACTTGAGCAAATTTATGCAAGCACTGGAGAAATATGGGCTTACTTTGAATCGCAACAAATGTACCTTTTCCGTTGAGCGCGTTAAACTTCTCGGTTATGGGGTATCCGCTGGAAATGTGAAACCAGACCCTGAACGCTTTGATGCCTTACTCAAGCTGCCTCCACCCTGTGATGCCAAAGCACAACAGAGAATAATCGGGATGTTCTTTTATTATTCTTAATGGTTCTCCCAGTTCTCCGATAAAATCCATTCTCTGGTTCACAATAAAATCTTCCCACTCTCCGGGAAAGCTTTGAACGCTTACGCATCCCTGAAATCTGAATTAGTGCAGGCATCCCTTTTCTCAGTTGATCGTGACGTACCTCTTGTTGTCGAAACAGATCCATCCGATGTAGCAATAGCAGCTACTCTCAACCAAAACGGACGCCCGGTTGCTTTTTTTCCCACACACTCTCTCCAAGTGAGCGTAATCATCCCGCGATCGAGAAGGAAGCTTGCGCGATAGTTGAAGCAATTCGAAAATGGAGACATTATCTCATTGGGTCTCATTTTAAACTAATCACTGATCAACGCTCCGTTTCGTTTATGTTTGATACGAAAATCGCCAGTAAAATCAAGAACGACAAAATCCAACGTTGGCGTATAGAGCTCTCTCAGTTTTCCTATGACGTGGTGTATCGACCGGGTCCTGATAATACCGTAGCTGATGCCTTGTCCCGTGGATTTTGTGCTAGTGTACATTCGCTTCCTGAACTAAAGTCCATTCATGACTCACTATGCCACCCGGGTATCACACGTTTATTTCATTTCACCCGATCTAAAAATCTTCCGTTCTCTCTTGATGACGTCAAATCTGTTATTCGACAGTGCCTTGTATGTTCCCAGTTGAAGCCCAAATTTTTCGGTCCTTACAATGAGCCACTCATTAAAGCAACACATCCTTTTGAACGTCTCAGTATCGATTTTAAAGGGCCTATTCCTTCATCTACTCGGAATCGATATTTACTTACAGTAATTGACGAATTTTCTCGATTCCCCTTTGCTTTCCCATGTCCTGACATGACCAGCTCTACTGTGATTTCCCGACTCACCGAACGTTTTTCCATTTTTGGTATGCCCGGATGCGTACACTCAGATCAAGGGTCATCCTTCATGTCCAGTGACATTAAATCTTTTCTTCAGTCTCGAGGAGTTGCTACGAGTAGGACCACCAGTGATAACCCACAAGGTAATGGGCAGGTGGAACGTCTGAACGGTACCTTATGGAAAACTGTTTCATTATGCTTGCGAGATAGGGATTTGATGACAGAGCAGTGGGAACTTGTTCTTCCCGAAGCATTACACGCCATGCGGTCTCTCTTATGCACTGCTACAAATGAGACGCCTCACGAGCGCATGTTCAAGCATAATCGCAAGTCTCCCGTCGGTACGAGTCTTCCTAATTGGTTGTTGATGCCAGGACCAGTCCTTTATCGCAGAAACGTTTCGTTCCTCCAGTATGACCCCTGGTGGAAGAGGTGGAGCTTCTGGAGAGTATGTATGAAAGCAAAAAGCCTGATCAGGCAAAGTGCCGCACAGTCAGAGACTGTACGTGGGCTAAGATACTGTCAGGTTGCCCAGGCCTAGACAGATATGAGGGGGGAATAGAAATAGAAATGGTAGTGAGACTACAGCGTTATTTCAGCATGCAGCTCACGACCGTTGGCCAATCAATTTAGCACGATGTTAGCCGTACCAGCACAGAAATGCTGCACGATTGCACATCCGGTGCAGAACACAAACGAACGTTGAGAAGATAACGCCTGATTGAAAGGCTTTAATCAACTAGAGAACACGAGTATGAGCTATAACAAAAGGAAAAAGGTTAGATGTGTAATACGGTAAAATAAGCGTGTGTACACAATAAAAGGAATGTCAAAACAATACGACACAGGGTTCGTGCAAGAAAGGCCGACGTCGAAATCAATCCCTCAAACTGTTTGTGGCTGCTACCTATGCACCGACCAATTGTAGCCCCGAAATTGCTAAGGATGAGTTCTATGGAAAACTACAAGAACTAATTAGACTAGCATCGAGGAGTGACATCGTTGTCTTAGCTGGAAGCATGAACACACCAGCACTTCCTGAGTGAAAGGTTTAGTCTTGATTGTTATCGTAATGACAACGGCGAAAGATTGCTTAGCTTGTGCTCGGAGCATAGACTCCCCTTGCCAGCACTAACTTCCGCCATTCATAGGGTCATTGCTCCACTTGGAAATCTCCATCGGCGACCTCGTTCACGCAAATTGACCATATTGCTATCAGCTACTCGTGGCAAGAGAGTGTGCAAGATTGACGTTCATACTGGGGCACCTGTCTAGAGTCAGATCGTGCGTTAGTTTGTGCGAAGCTCTCGATACGTTTTGGCGGGAAATGTAGAAACCTTGCAAGGCAGCTGAATGTTGCCAGGCTTAATGACCTTCCAGTTCTCAGGGTGTTTCAGACAAATTTGAGTTTGCATCTTTCTGGAGTTCCCAAAGACAGTATCGAAGAACAATGGAGTGTGATACAAAACCTTCTGGAGATGAATCCTCAGTATGCCCATATCCGCTTGCCAGATGGTCGCGAGGAGACTGTGTCTCTCCGTCAACTGGCTCCAATGAATCAGTCGCCAAACCCATTGAACACTGACCCAACAAAAACGCCTCCAGATACCCTTTGTACACCTGACATACAGTCTGCCACTTCAGACATTTCTGGACCAACCACTACACTTCAACCAAATGGAGAACACCTTGTTTCACAACAACAAAGGGTTAGACCGTACAATCTTCGATCCCGTGAGGTCTACAACTGTAACCGTTATATCACTCGGTCTTCCCGGTCGGGGTGAATGTCGTGTTGTTTTGACATTCCTTTTATTGTGTACACACGCTTATTTTACCGTATTACATATCTAACCTTTTTCCTTTTGTTATAGCTCATACTCGTGTTCTCTAGTTGATTAAAGCCTTTCAATCAGGCGTTATCTTCTCAACGTTCGTTTGTGTTCTGATCATATCTGACTCTCGTTACACCCTGTAGTCTTGCTACACGAAGGCGACTGTCAACTGGGATCCAGTCCAACAGTGCGATATCACCTCTCTCTCAAAACGGCTCGACAGCTGGGAGTCCGTACCGAAGGATCGGTCTGATGTGTCGTATAGCACCTTGAAAGCATCGGCTGTTATAAAAGAAAAATATCTAAGAATTGCCAACAGAAAACGGTTTGCATCTCCCATCTTCACAGTATTGGTTTTGGCTTTCAATGAGCCAGACACTATAACTTTATGGTTTTTCTCATCAGCTACTGACCGAATGACGTTGCTTTCGGTGTAATTTGATCGAGGCGGTCGACAAGATCCCAGGTGAAAAAGGCGAATTTTTGTTGGATTATCGCGAGCAAACCCTCCTTAGACATGACCACAATTTCGTTAAGCTCTTCTTACTGTATCTCACATTTCTCTGGCATGGATGCAAAAGCCTGTATCATCATCATCATCATCATCATCATCAAAGACAGCAATACACCGGTAGCATGAAATGTAAAATCCTAAAAGATGGGGAAGGGTGGGACTTAAATTGCTACGGCTTCTATAGAAGAGTAAGCACAAACAAACTGGGAAGAGGTGCCTACACCTCGAATGGAACATGCATTCAAAGAAGTTTCGTGAACGAGTAGAGCAACATCAGCACGGCAGCTTCCTTGCGGCTTTCACTGTCATGCATCATAACAAGCTTTTCTCGTCACTCCGCTTGACAACATACAAGGTTATGCAAACACTCCAAGAAGATGCTTAGTGCAAGACCGCCATTGAACACGGTTTCGGGACATATCCTGAAGCGTAACTAACCATTGCGATATATGATCGCGGGGACACCAGCCTGGAAGACGCGCTGCGCCTACTTTGGAAAGGTTACTAGTAAGAATTTTTAGCTGCCTATGCCATGTGACGGTTTGGCCACCCCGAGATTTACGCCAATCAGGATGTGGCGTCGCAAAAAGAATCTGTTTCGGAAGTCGGTGGTCCGGCATCCGTAAAACGTGACCCAACCAGCGTAACCTATGCAGGTTGATCTGCTTCTCTATATCGACATTACTACCAAACAACTTATTTCGGAGAGCATCGGTGCGCATACGATTGTAACAGCTAACTCCTAGAATGCTGCGGAGACACCGGTTGTCAAATACTTGGAGACGCTGAATGTGTTCTTTACGTAAGGTCCAGGTTTCGCACCCATACAGTAACACAGCCCGCACTGTCGCTTTATAGACTCTACCCTTGAGTAGCAGAGACAGTCCTTTCTGACGCCAGAGGTGACCTAGGTTGCGGAATGCTACGGTCGCTTTAGAAATGCGTGCCGAGACCTCGTTATCTAACGATGCAGAATTATTGATACAACTACCGAGATACGTAAAACGATCCACAATTTCAAGCGCCTGATTGTCAAGTAATAAAGCCTTGTTCGATAAGTCGATGTCCTGCAGAAGAACACTGCACTTAGAAGGCGCAAAACGCATTCCAAATGCGGGCGCAATACTAGATAGCTTGTTCAGTATCGCCTGTGCATCTGTGTATGAGTCGAAGAGCAGAACTATGTCATCAGCATAATCCAAGTCGAGAAGCTTGACGCCTGGCATTATGTGAATTCCGAAGGCTGGAGCACCGTCGCTGCATAATTCCATGATAGCATCAATTACGAAATTGAACAAAAACGGAGAAATCGGACATCCTTGTCGGACGCCACTTGTAGTGTTGAATTTGGGAGAGAGTTCGTTGTAAACCTTAACGCATCCGGATGTATGAGCATAAAGTGCGCGTAGTATGTTGACATACTTATGCGGAACGCCTTTGCACAGCAAGGTCTTAAACAGGACATTTCGATCGACTGAATCAAACGCTCCTTTGAAGTCTAAAAATATGGCTATTGTCGGCTGTCGATAAGTGTGCCGCAGTTCTAATATCCGTCGAAGAGTAAAAATGTGGTCGACACAGCATCTGCCAGGCCGGAAGCCAGCTTGCTGCTCACGGATCTGTGATTCCCTATGCGATGTTAATCTTCGAAGACATATGGACGCTAATAATCTCGTAATGATGGGAGTGAGACTAATCCCACGGTGATTAGAGCATGAGCTTCGCACACCTTTTTTAAATATAGGTACGATAACCGATTCTCCCCAACTCGGAGGGACGGATTCTGATAACCATACTTCACGGAGGAGATTGCCTAACATGCTGATTAGCACTTGGCCACCTTCTTTGAACAAAACAGGTGGTATGTCATCGGGGCCAGCAGCTTTGAATCGTTTCATGGATTCGATACATGCTTTAATTTCTAAATCATTAGGGGGATCTACGCTAACAGACCAACGATCACACTGCTTCAAATGAGAGAAAGATTCTGTTGCAGGCGACCAGCTGAATTGTTCCTCAAAATGTTCGGCTCAACGTGAGAGGCAGCGATTCTTATTAGTGATAAGAGTACCGTCTATTTCAGCGATAGTCTCGCTCACTCCTTTTTCGTAGGCCCAGTCGATCGAATAAGTTGGAAGAGTTTTCGCACGTTACCCGCATTATTTGCTATTTCCATTTCTTCGACCTTATTTAGCCAAGATCTTTCTCTGTCTAGTCTTAAGCTCCGTTTAAGTTCATTCCTCACGCGTCTACGCTCTGTGTTGTCCAGGACTATGAGGTATTTGGCGTCGCTGGTGCAGAATTTCTATAGAGCGCTGTGAAATCCAGTGGGACTTTTAGGTTGGTTGTGTAGTCTCACAGGCTGTTATTGCAGCGGCTCGCATAATCCCTGCTTTTCTGTTCCACCTTTCATCGGCAGTTGCACACTGAGCAACTGGGAGTGAGTTACTCAAGGTGGGTGCACGGATGTGCAATCGGACAGCACTTCTGTGCTGTGCGGCTAACATCGTGCTAAATTGATTGGCCACAGGTAGTGAGCTGCATGCTGAAACACGCAGGAGTCTCACTACCATCTGTATTCTCCATTTCTCATATCTGTCTAGGCCTGGGCAACCTGACAGTATCTTCGCCCACGTGCAGATTCTGTGCTTTCTTTATACTCAAGGTGGTCCTATAAATGTTTTGAACTGCAGGCAGAGATAATCTTTCGACCACAATGCGTTTCCTACCGGAGAACTTTAACGAGAACCTACATCGCACAAGAGCATGATCTGAATCTATGCAGATATTCCAAAAGGAGCGGAAGTCCTCAATGCAAACTCTCCAGCGATCACTTATGGCGATATGGTCGATTTGGGCCGAAGGTTGGCTTCCATCCGGCGAGCGCCATGTGGTAATTTGACATCTTTTGTGGCGAAAGGAAGTACTGCTAATGAATAATCGAGATTGTGCACAGAGTTGTATAAACCGTTCACTATTATCTGTGCGTTGGCTTTCAAGACCAAACATGCCACCTAATTGTGATTCAGATGTATCTAAGCGACCCAGTCTGGCATTCATATGTCCCGCTAAGACAACAATATCGGAGCTTTTTGCACGTCGCAAAAGAGCATAAAGATCGTCGTAGAAGGCGTTTTTCTCGTCGTAAGTTGCTACAATAAACAAGCATCTCTGATTAGAAGATTTTGAGTTTGGTCTAATATTACTGGCTAGTCTAACTGCGCACATCCTGCTATTCCAAGGAATCCGATCGATTAGACAGGATTCGGCACGTGAATTCAGCACTATACCAACACCCGCCTGTCCTGAGATGGCAGCTACAGAATCACCAGAGCAGCGCAAAAAGTAGCGAGTTGAAAGGTTTGGGGCAGTAAGTTCAGTAATTATGGACGGATCATATAAGCGCGTTTCCGATAAACAGCAAACATCAATAGATAGACTATCTAACGTAAGAGCCAGTGCAGCTTGCTGACCTATTTGTCTGAGAGTTCTGACATTCATGGCACCGATGTGAGCTGAAACCCGTGGTTTCAGAAAGTGGTCTGTAAATTCGCGAACAGAAAATGTTCCAACATGTTCAGCGCGGTCTTTTCTAAAGCTGGGATTGACAGACGGAGAGTTGTTAAGAGTGGATGGGGGAGGGGAAGGGTCGGAAACAGTTTGAAGGGTAGGGCCAGCAGTAGCTTGTTTTCGCTTACCCGCCCTGCTGTATGCAGCAGGTAAGGCGACCCTGTTTATCGTGCGCGACGGCCGATGCACTATGGAGTTGGTTTTCGTAGTAATAGTCATGGTTGTATGCGGGCTGGGATACTGCCAGGT
>JACCGJ010006520.1:0-22013 GCA_013407085.1 Atriophallophorus winterbourni
TTGTTTCAATGGTTATGGTTTCAACACCATTTATCATGTGTTTCGACACATGCTTGAACAGGTTCGTCGTACGAGCCTTATCCAACAGTGGCATACAAGCGCTCCTTGTTTACCATTCCTCCACTGTTTCAAGCGCATGCGGATCCTGATCTTACTGTCCCTACCTGATGAGTGCAAACAGCACGGAACCGGTCGTGGGGTGTGAATGACGAAAAGCATGCAAATGAATATTTGGTTTCATGGTTATGGGTTTAACCCCATTTAACATGTGTTTCGACACATGCTTTGAACAGGTTCGTCGTACGAGCCTTATCCAACAGTGGCATACAAGCGCTCCTTGTTTACCATTCCTCCACTGTTTCAAGCGCATGCGGATCCTGATCTTACTGTCCCTCCCTGATGAGTGCAAACAGCACGAAACCGGTCGTGGGGTGTGAATGACGGAAAAGCATGCAAATGAATATTTTGTTTCATGGTTATGGGTTTAACCCCTTTTAACATGTGTTTGGACACATGCTTTGAACAGGTTGGTCGTACCAGCCTTATCCAACAGTGGCATACAAGCGCTCCTTGTTTACCATTCTTCCACTGTTTCAAGCGCATGCGGATCCTGATCTTACTGTCCCTACCTGATTAGTGCAAACAGCACGAAACCGGTCGTGGGGTGTGTGTGACATAAAAGCATGCAAATGAATATTTTGTTTCATGGTTATGAGTTTAACCCCATTTAACATGTGTTTGGACACATGCTTTGAACAGGTTGGTCGTACCAGCCTTATCCAACAGTTGCATACAAGCGCTCCTTGTTTACCATTCTTCCACTGTTTCAAGCGCATGCGTATCCTGATCTTACTGTCCCTACCTGATGAGTGCAAACAGCACGAAACCGGTCGTGGGGTGTGAATGACGGAAAAGCATGCAAATGAATATTTTGTTTCATGGTTATGGGTTTAACCCCATTTAACATGTGTTTGGACACATGCTTTGAACAGGTTGGTCGTACCAGCCTTATCCAACAGTGGCATACAAGCGCTCCTTGTGTACCATTCTTCCACTGTTTCAAGCGCATGCGGATCCTGATCTTACTGTCCCTACCTGATGAGTGCAAACAGCTCGAAACCGGTCGTGGGGTGTGAATGACGGAAAAGCATGCAAATGAATATTTTGTTTCATGGTTATGGGTTTAACCCCATTTAACATGTGTTTGGACACATGCTTTGAACAGGTGGTCGTACCAGCCTTATCCAACAATGGCATACAAGCGCTGCTTGCTTACCATTCTTCCACTGTTTCAAGCGCATGCGGATCCTGATCTTACTGTCCCTACCTGATGAGTGCAAACGAAGACGAAACCGGTCGTGGGTGGTGAACGTGAGGAAAAGCATGCAACATGAATAGTTTGTTTCATGGTTATGGGTTTTACCCCATTTAACATGTGTTTGGACACATGCTTTGAACAGGTTGGTCGTGGCAGCCTTAACCAACAGTGGCATACAAGCGCTCCTTGTTTCCCATTCTTCCACTGTTTCAAGCGCATGCGGATCCTGATCTTACTGTCCCTACCTGATGAGTGCAAACAGCACGAAACCGGTCGTGGGGTGTGATTGACGGAAAAGCATGCAAATGAATATTTTGTTTCATGGTTATGGGTTTAACCCCATTTAACATTTGTTTGGACACATGCTTTGAACAGGTTGGTCGTTCTAGCCTTATCCAACAGTGGCATACAAGCGCTCCTTGTTTTCCATTCTTCCACTGTTTCATGCGCATGCGGATCCTGATCTAACTGTCCCTACCTGATGAGTGCAAACAGCACGAAACCGGTCGTGGGGTGTGAATGACGGAAAAGCATGCAAATGAATATTTTGTTTCCTGGTTATGGGTTTTACCTCATTTAACATGTGTTTGGACACATGCTTTGAACAGGTTGGTCGTACCAGCCTTATCCAACAGTGGCATACAAGCGCTGCTTGCTTACCATTCTTCCACTGTTTCAGGCGCATGCGGATCCTGATCTTACTGTCCCTACCTGATGAGTGCAAACAGCACGAAACCGGTCGTGGGGTGTGAATGACGAAAAAGCATGCAAATGATATTTTGTTTCATGGGGTTTAAACCACCCCCATTTAACATGTGTTTGGACACATGCTTTGAACAGGTTGGTCGTACCAGCCTTATCCAACAGTGGCATACAAGCTCTCCTTGTTTACCATTCATCCACTGTTTCAAGCGCATGCAGATCCTGATCTTACTGTCCCTACCTGATGAGTGCAAACAGCACGAAACCGGTCGTGGGGTGTGAATGACGGAAAAGCATGCAAATGAATATTTTGTTTCATGGTTATGGGTTTAACCCTATTTAACATGTGTTTGGACACATGCTTTGAACAGGTTGGTCGTACCAGCCTTATCCAACAGTGGCATACAAGCGTTCCTTGCTTACCATTCTTCCACTGTTTCAAGCGCATGCGGATCCTGATCTTACTGTCATTACCTGATGAGTGTAAACAGCACGAAACCGGTCGTGTGGTGTGAATGACGGAAAAGCATAAAATAATCTTTTGTTTCATGGTTATGGGTTTAATTTACCCATTTCAACATGTGTTTTTGGACACATGCTTTGAACAGGTTCGTCGTACGAGCCTTATCCACAGTGGCATACAAGCGCTCCTTGTTTACCATTCCTCCACTGTTTCAAGCGCATGCGGATCCTGATCTTACTGTCCCTACCTGATGAGTGCAAACAGCACGAAACCGGTCGTGGGGTTTGAATGACGGAAAAGCATGAAAATGAATATTTTGTTTCATGGTTATGGGTTTAACCCCATTTAACATGTGTTTGGACACATGCTTTGAACATGTTGGTCGTACCAGCCTTATCCAACAGTGGCATACAAGCGCTCCTTGCTTACCATTCTTCCACTGTTTCAAGCGCATGCGGATCCTGATCTTACTGTCCCTACCTGATGAGTGCAAACAGCACGAAACCGGTCGTGGGGTGTGAATGACGGAAAAGCATGAAAATGAATATTTGTTTCATGGTTATGGGTTTAACCCCATTTAACATTTGTTTGTACACATGCTTTGAACAGGTTGGTCGTACCAGCCTTAACCAACAGTGGCATACAAGCGCTCCTTGTTTACCATTCTTCCACTGTTTCAAGCGCATGCGGATCCTGATCTTACTGTCCCTACCTGATGAGTGCAAACAGCACGAAACCGGTCGTGGGGTGTGAATTACGGAAAAGCATGCAAATGAATATTTTGTTTCATGGTTATGGGTTTAACCCCATTTAACATGTGTTTCGACACATGCTTTGAACAGGTTCGTCGTACGAGCCTTATCCAACAGTGGCATACAAGCGCTCCTTGTTTACCATTCCTCCACTGTTTCAAGCGCATGCGGATCCGGATCTTACTGTCCCTACCTGATGAGTGCAAACAGCACGAAACCGGTCGTGGGGTGTGAATGACGGAAAAGCATGCAACTGAATATTTTGTTTCATGGTTATGGGTTTAACCCCATTTAACATGTGTTTGGACACATGCTTTGAACAGGTTGGTCGTACCAGCCTTATCCAACAGTGGCATACAAGCGCTCCTTGTTTACCATTCTTCCACTGTTTCAAGCGCATGCGGATCGTGATCTTACTGTCCCTACCTGATGAGTGCAAACAGCACGAAACCGGTCGTGGGGTGTGAATGACGGAAAAGCATGCAAATGAATATTTTGTTTCATGTTTATGGGTTTACCGCATTTAACATATGTTTTGACACATGCTTTGACAGGTTGGTCCGTACCAGCCTAATCCAACAGTGGCATACAATCGCTCCTTGTTTACCATTCTTCCACTGTTTCAAGCGCATGCGGATCCTGATCTTACTGTCCCTACCTGATGAGTGCAAACAGCACGAAACCGGTCGTGGGGTGTGAATGACGGAAAAGCATGCAAATGAATATTTTGTTTCATGGTTATGGGTTTAACCCCATTTAACATGTGTTTGGACACATGCTTTGAACATGTTGGTCGTGCCAGCCTTATCCAACAGTGGCATACAAGCGCTCCTTGTTTACCATTCCTCCAGTGTTTCAAGCGCATGCGGATCCTGATCATAGTGTCCCTACTTGATTGGAGCGAAAAGTACGAAACCGGCCGTGTGGTGTGTAATAAAATTACATGAGGATAGATGCATT
This sequence comes from Atriophallophorus winterbourni, assembly GCA_013407085.1. NCBI lineage: Eukaryota > Metazoa > Platyhelminthes > Trematoda > Plagiorchiida > Microphallidae > Atriophallophorus > Atriophallophorus winterbourni. The sequence continues at coordinate 4,196 of JACCGJ010006520.1, forward strand.
TTAAATCTGTTTAAGAAATAATACCATAATAACGCATCGATCCTTTTAGTGAATTTAATATAACAAAAATGGAAATAAGTATAACACTCTTTAATCAATAATTTGAATTTTATTCAACAACTTACAACCTTGAGAAACCCCAGGATAAATCACTCAACAAAAATATGTGCAAACAGGAGACAGCAATTTGTGTTTTCGCAAATTTGTTAAACTGCATACATTTCCCCAGGGAGTCATTTGGTAAATGGATGCTTCGCAATTTGCCCTAATGGATGGTTGATTACTAGTCTGAAATTTAATCAATTTTACCGAAATATAACGATATTAATGCATTAAAAAGGACCCCATCAGATTTTACGGTACAATTGGGATTCGCAAGCCTTGAATCCGTGGAGAAATTTTGAAGGAACTGTGAGCATGATTACAGAAGATTTATGAAACAGCTTAGGAATTCGTTGTGCTGTACAACGTTTTGTATGAATCCGTTAGAGCTGACGTTTGGGGTAACGTTTCGCTTCTGACACATGAGATTCGTCAGATCAGGTTTGAACTTGTATACCACCCTTGGATAAGTTTAAAGAGACCAAATTGTTAAATAAAATGGGCACACATGTAGGTGGGGTTATTCCCATTGTAGTGAACAAAATATCCTCATTGGAACAACCCCAGCACATTGCTGGTTGCGTAGAGTTTAAAACCAAAATATAGTTAATACAGTTAGGTTCTATATATCTGGAAACAGTGGATGAATGTAAAACATTGTTTAATTCTGAAGATATCGTTGTTTAGCATTTACGAATACGTACTTGTTTACTTGCATTATCTTACAAACAATATGTTTCTCTGATGCGAATCTGTCGTCTGGGAAGAAACGCTGTTTGCTTTCAAGTGATTTACGAAATTTCCTATAAATATTAAAGAATTGTTGGGAGTTTGACACAACTATACTTTCTTTGTGGTTGTATATTCGTGTCGCGAATTTGGAAAATGAGATGATAGATTTACCGTTTTTCTTGCAAACGTCATACTTTAAAATTGATCAACGATATGCTTTAACGCCATCAGTTTATTTATTCTAAAATGATGATCTGGTCTATGGAATGCATGGTCGGAAATTTACTCACGGTAAGTCCTAACCAATAATTATTATATTGTATTCGTTTAATACTTATTAATCCGGATGTTTGAATTCGCTACTATGGACAACGATTTCGCCCAAATGAATTCAAATGCTAGCAAGAGTCTTAGTGATCTCACTAATACATAAGTTTATTGCTAATCAGTAAGTTGTTATATTGCCATTGTTTGAATATTTCAATTGAAAGCTGCCCCAATTTTGAATAAATTTTCAAATTGCGTAAAGTTTAAATCATGAAAATGTCACCTGATTATCGTTAAATATTAAATATTAAATGATAAATTATTTTCAAAAGTTAGTTGAAATTACTGCCACATTAGGAGAAAATAAATGTTTATTAATTTTTTTAATAGGTTTGCCAGCTTGAGAATAATGATAGATAGACTGTAAGTTAGTATTTTGGGTATCTGCTTTCTGTATACTGATGCATTGTTCGTAACGATTTCGTTTAATATTAATTCCATTCTGCTTCTGTCGTCAGCAAATCTATCTAGTGCGTTTATGCTTTCTCTCAATCAGTTTATCATCAGGAATTTGTTCATCGAGTAAAATGATTTTCTAAGCAAAGTTACCAACTTTCATGTTGAATAATACTGTGTTCACTTTAGCTTACTAAAAACATCAGTGGTTCCAAAAACGCTCATTTGCATGCATTTCAATCAGGCACAAACACACCACGACTGGTTTCGTGCTGTTTGCACTGATCAGGTAGGGACAGTTAGATCAGGATACGCATGCGTTGAAGCAGTGGAAGAATGGTAAACAAGTTGAGTTCGTATGCCACTGTTGGGTAAGGTTTGTACGACCAAACTGTTCAATCACATGAGCCCACACTCATGTAGTCAGTGTTTGAGCCCATGACCATGAACAAAAAGCTCATTTGCATGCATCTCCATCACACACACCCCACGACCCGTTTCGTGCTATTTGCACTCATCAGGTAGGGACAGTAGGATCAGGATCTTCATGTGCTTGAAACAGGGAAGGAAAGGTAAACAAGTTGCGCTTGTATGCCGCTGTTGAATAAGGCAGGCACGACCAAACTGTTCAATCACATGTGCCCGCACGCATGTAAACAGTGTTTAAACCCATGGCCGTGAAAGAAAAAGCTCATTTCCATGCATTTCAATCAAACAAACCCAATGACCAGTTTCATGCTGTTTGCAATTATCTGATAAGGTCAGTCAATCAGGATCTTTATGCGTATGGGTTTGAAGACTGTCCACATGCCTTTGGACACATATGTTTGAACAGGTTTCGGCATACCAACATTATCTAAAAGTACATACCAGCTCAACTTGTTTGTCAGTCGTTCCTTTGTGCACAAGGACATGCAAAACAAAGTTTCTCAAACATTTTCAGACCAATGTTTCTACCCCACATAGCATCATTGAAAATCACTTGAGCTCAAAATGACGATATGCGGAATTTCATACCCATATCCTATGCTATTGTACAACTGTTTTCCTTTTTCAAGATAAATCTTGAATTTCGAGTCCTGTTGAGTTTAGGTATACGGTGACACGTCCCCTTACGTCATGCTTACTCGAGGCACTTATTCAAACTCTTTTTGATCATCCGTGACTGTAATAAAAACATTTCACTCGTGTTTTCTTTACTACAAAAACATCCTTGGACATTACCTAAAACTACATGTTGCTCCTTTTTAACGCTTTCGTATCCTTGACATATTCCACCCAATCCACAAACATCTCGTCTGTAATCGTTACATGATCGGAAAACACTCGGTTGTCTTACGGAACGTATTTCTTTTAACTTTCAATGATAACATTTCCTGAGATCTAGCTGAGAAAACCACTAGGGTGTTAGCTATATATTTTGAACGATAATATTATTTGAATGCTTCATTGACCACTATTCATCCCCGCAATAAGCCCAAACTAATTTCTCAATTTCGTTCCACTGTTTGCTTGCACAACTTTTGCCATGGCCACCAAACATCATTCTTGCTCGTGTCTCAAACTTTATTGTTTTGGTCAGACGCGGTATCGATTTTATTTTAAGTGCCCGTTGTATCACTTACGAACGTATTATAGAATCTATTTTGCGGTAACTGTTATCTTCTTTTGATTGGGCTATTGCTAATAGTCTCAACTAACACCCAAACTACAACCCTCTGGTTTCCTTATGAAAATTCAACCAATTATTAATACGTTTTAATTACAATCCAGGACACTCATTTATCGGCTATCTTATCTATCATTCCCTCTAGTTTATTTCTCCACATAAACGTTTGACTCGAAAACGATATTGAAGCCAAAATTCGTACATAACTCTTGGCTAATATTTTCATTTCTTCTCTATGCTTGTCACTTTTCTCTCTAAACATATTTTGTATAGTGTTCTGTTGTTATTTTTCGTTTTATTTATCTACACCGCCTCTTGTAAACCTGGTTTTAGGGACACGATATTCTAACACTGGTGCTTTCAAGTATTCGACCAAAAGAAAAACTCAAAATCAATGAACAGGCATCAGCCCAGCTTCTCAACCGTATCAAAACATTTGCGACATTTTATTTTTTAATTTCTATTTGTTTGTGGTGCCCTAGGATGACTAATAATCGGCGCATTCCGGACAATACACGTGAATTATTCATGAGAACGGTTGAGAACGGTAGCCGGAAGTCCCTGAGATGCGGGAATGTTCGGCTATACGGATTCCCAAAAATTCCGCTGAATAATGTATCAAATAAAAATGTTTGTTTAAGAAAAACAACCCGAATTTCCGTTGTTTGAATATTTACGTTTGAATTTTTACATTGATTGTGAAATTAATGAATTAATTTATTGAAATTCGCAAACAATTATCGTGAAAATGAATAGTGAGTTATCAATAAATTGTTTTTAGGAGGACTTTATCTTTTTAACACTAATAATGAATTAGAATGCATAAAAAATGCTCAATGGCTTGCATTTCCATCACACACACCACGACCGGTTTCTCGCTGATTGCATTCATTAGATAAAGACGGCATGATCCGTGTGTTCTTGGGTTTGTATAGTAGAAGTTATACCTTTTCACGGTGATTTGAGTGTGTTTGATATTGGCGAACATTCAAAAAAAATACAAATTACATTCCGCATACACTACGTGATATTTCAGAACATTAGAATTCGATTCCGAGTTGTTTTATAGTTCACAGTATGAGAACACGTAAACAACACAATGACACTTCAGCTTGTTTGATAGCAGATCCACTAGAAGAAACCAACTCGGTATCAAATTCAAATTTTGTATGCGGGATGTATTTTGTATTTTTTGTATTTTTAGTGACAAAGCATCTAAGATGTCCGACTTTTACTCCAAAGGTCAATGTTCTAGTCCTGCCAGTTTGCGAATTTTGGGAAATGTTTCCATCGCCGTAACCTAGACAAAAAATTATACTAACGATATTTGATAAAACATACTGTCACCCGGTTGAAATCATGCCACCTATACGGCCACATGCTAGATGAGCCTTGGAATCTGCTGCTAGTTTCTCGAATCGCACAAACTTGAGCGTGCAGCAAATTAGCAACGGTGTATCGATCTGTCTAAGCATGAACCACTTCATATCGAATGAGAAATTATATAGACAAAAAGAAATGTTGGCAATGGGTTCATCGATATCATCAGTACTTGCGTACATCTATACGGAGCATTTCGAGAACAAAGCCCTTAACATTGAAGGACTCAAGCCAAAATTATGGAGGCGCTATGCTGATGACACATTTGTTATCATCAAGCGAGTTCTGTTAGAGGCCTTCTTCAACTAGTTAAATAAAATAGACCCACGGTCGCAAAGGAAGTTGAATCTTGCAAAGACTTTCTTCCATTTTGGACTGTATAGCACAAAAATTAGACGGGAAAGTAAAAACCTCTGTCTATCGGAAACCTGTCGATGCAGATGCTGTACTACGATATACTTCCGCTCATCCAAGACAGGTCTTCAGTTCCATAGCTTGTTCCATTTTCCATAAGATAGAACACCTGTGCAGCGACGAAAGAGAACGAAAACAGGCAAGCCAAAGGCTCATAGACCAGTTTCGTAAAAGGCCGATTGATGAAGGTAAACTACCCGTCCGAAAAATCGGATAAAAATCGGCGAGATACAGTTTGTATACCATATGTGAAATGCACATCTGACGCGATACGTAGAATCTTCAACCAGGCAGTCATACGCGTAACTTATAAGAAAGGAAAAACTATCCGTTCGCTTCTGATACACCTCAATGATAAGACACCTTTATCTAGCGTTACGAACAGCATCTACAGAATCAACACGGTAATGGTTATAGCAGTCATTTTTGGCAACAACAGCTTGATAGCGAATACAAAATCCTCGCCTGTTATATTATAAGGCTTATATTGCATGTTACAGGGGATATGTTTCGAATTGAGTTCTAAGAACCCAAATGATTTACTTTCCCCATTCTGAAATCTTCAGCCAGATGCACACCCAATGGGGGTTTCGAGTTGTTTGGATACATCAGGCTTTTTCATCCGATTGAAAAAGTTGGACCTGTCAGTTTTGGCTTCCAATGGAAGTTGCTAGAATCTTCTTCCAGAACAATCACATTTATCTTTCTTCGTCTATATTATACATTATCAAGTCATGTAGTTACGGTGTCCGAGTCGTATAGTTAAAAACCATATTGTATCATTCACCTCGGTATCAACGGTATCATTACTATAGAAGCAATCAACACTTGCAGCTGTCTAAATCGATGCCTATGAACAGGTTGACAGCTAAGGAAAATATGTACTATACGAGCATGGAAAGCTTTGCAAAGCGTGCCACGAAATTGAACATGGATTTAGCGCTCAAAACTGAAATTTTAATAGATACCCTTTTGATATCTGGAACGGAACATTTTCTAAATATTCATGTGCTTGATGAAATATGATTAAGCCTTTGAATGTTCTAATGCTTTATACAAAAATGATTATGTATCTTTCATGAACAGGTAATGTTCCTATTGCTTTAATTTATTGCATCATTTGGATGTTCATGGCGTAGAAAGTTTGTGCACTGCTCACATATTCAACTATCAAAGTTTCTCGGATGATATAAAAACGAATATCGTCGTCACCTGTCGTATTATTCTTAGAAATTGATTATTTTTGTCGTAGCTATAGCTACATACTTTTTATCGACTTAAAATTGAATTAATTGTGTACATAATTCAGCATTTTCTAGTGGCAATTAACCTGGACATTTCCATTGTTTTTCAATTTTTGAAACATTTGACGCCGTGAAGCAATTACAAGAAGAGAAAACTTGCTGGCTGTTTTGATGTTTCTATTGATGGGTAATAATTTTAAATCAACCAATACAAATTACATTTGATGTCAAATCACTGTGAATACCGCTAGAAGTTGCGCTAATCCTTTTACTCAAATTTATGCTTTCGCTTACAGCGTTTGCATTAAAAGCTTTGAACTAACGCTCTCAATGTCTCATGCCACCTATACGTGTATTTCATTTACTCATCACACAGAACCTAAAAGCCGCATGTCAATTTATATGTTTAGTTGCATTTATTTATCAAAATTTGTATCTAAATAATACGCACGGATAAAAGACAACACATATCATGAATTAGCTGAATGAACCTCTCTTTAACAATGTCATGTATCGCTTACATCCCCCCCACGTACACATCACTACCGGTTTTTTGGCCGTTTGCTATAATCACGTGGAGTCAGTAATCTCAACATCAGTGAGATTTGAAACACATTTCCATCTCACATAATTCACATGGAACAACTTCAGCAACTTATGTGGCTAGAATTCTATAAACCGTTGTTTTGAAGAAGACACATTCATTACAAATCACTGACTGAACCAAATTTATAATAAGTAAAACAGGACACATCGTTAGAAGTTGGGCGAACATGATCAAGACAATCCATTCATGCATACAAAAAATATATTTTTTCTTGACTAAACCTCCAATCTTCAAATGCCGAAGCACTCTCCTCTATTAGCATTATACATGTGTATAAAACAACGAATATTTTACCGTACAAAGCAATTACGTACCTGGTGCATTTTCCCCCATCATCATCATCGCACATATGCTGTGAGTCCAATTAATTCGCCTCTACTTGTGCGGGAGATGCCATCTCCCAAATTCCCATATGTCGTGATATGCGGGCTGCTTTCTTGAGTTAGTCAGCTGTCATTTTCACTTTGCTGGACCGTGGCTAACAAGTTGATGATTGGATGCGCGGACGAGAGATGGGAGAAAAGATACGGACGAACCAAACGTGCACGCAACATACCACACCCACGCACTAGGGCAACGTACACACGCCCTATCGTGACGATGCTTCTAACGTGTGAATATTCCAACCGTGGATTGAGTAGTCGGGGATTGGCAAACCACCATTACTCATGTAGTCAGCTTAGTTGGAGAATGCACAGGAAGCGGAGTGAAAAAGTGACAAGATTAGATGACAAGAAAAATGGACATTGGTGTTGCAAGATTGGTGGTTGATTTGCATGTTTCGCGGCAAAATAGGAATGGGAAGGTTGATTGATTAAGGGATAGGTTGTATGATTGACACTCGAAATATTCAATGGAATGTGAACTGCTTGGGGTGATTGTGAACGGTTGTGATATTTCTATAAGTTGGACCAGATCAAGCTTCTGTTATATTGCAATGGATTGTCTAATTGAATCGCTCATACGGAGAACGTATTTGAATATTTCTGGTTCAATTTGAAATTTGAAATTCTAGTTAATCTGAGAGGATTATGGAAAAGCTGGTCGCCGTATACCCCTGGGGTTAATTTGAATTAGCGATATACAAAGATATGCTATATATATTGGCGGATATAGAGTTATTTATTATTGCAGGATATAGAGTTATTTATTAATGCGCCTTTGAAGAATGTTTATTTATTAATCTACAAAGTTTTAGATATTTTATGTAAATTTCGCTCTTGGTTCATATTGAAGACTTGCCATAATTACTCATGCTGAAAATGGTTCTGTTTGCCGTTGATATTAACATTTGGACTCATATATCATCTATCCCCGGTTGTTTAGAACTGCAAGGTGATTTTGATGCGATTTATGAATCGTCGGTGATGCATAAGCTACAATATGTGTTTTCACATGTAATAAAAGCCATTTTAATATTCATATCACTTCGAGCCGAATTATTTTTTGATTGATCAATTCAAAAATGCATTCCAAATCTGAATATGCGGCAACTTGAAGAACAGCATGCATTAAGAGGTCATTCCGGGCTTCGGGTTAAATTGAGACTGATATTTAAAACAAACCTATCTGCCTGGAACTTTGCCAACAGCGATGCAAACCTACATTATTCCAACTACGGAACATGCATCGTAAGCTTGGAATAAGTGGTTCTATATGAAAGTTTTACTACCTAACAGAATAGACAATCGTGCAAACAAATTTTATTCATTCATAGGTTTATTCATGGATGATATGCGGGTAAAAAGCTATGCTTTACAAGACCCAAAAAATGTTCATCTGGTCGGATGTTAAAAATTATCAAAAAATTGTTAGAAATTATTGTCAAACGTGAAAAACATACTTGCCCATGTGGACATCTAGTGATTTCTTGAAAACGTCAATTGTTCAAGATTGTACCACGTGAGTAGGTAAACTGATCCACAATTGCACATTGCGAACAGAAAATGCATATTTGCGGCAGTTCAACCTTCTACGCTATTGGTAAAGTTTCGATTGGTGACCTCGCAGATGTGTGTTATGAGAAAGATGAAACAAACGACTGCAAGAATGATTTGTTTGATTAACCACTGTGCAAATAAAGATTAGTCTGTGTTGAGCCGAATTCAAATTCAGTATTTTAAGTCTCATTCATATGGATAATTAGAAAGTCCCAGGGCGAGTTTTGTCGCTCTGCGCTCTGAAGTTTACAATAGCTGAGAATCTTTTTTCAACCAAGGATCCTATGCCAGTATAGCATATTCGATATGAGGCCGGATGTAGGTTGAAATAGATTTGCAGACAATTTTGGGGTCAAACAAACGTAGGACTCTTTTAAGAAGACCCAAGTTGCTTTCACTTTGCTAGCAGCGACTTGACATTGCATTGAGTTAAGTAAGACAGAATCTAAGCTACGAAAAATGAATGCAAGATTCAAGCCTCCATAGATCGCTTTAAGAAAACAAGCACACATCGAAAAATCAGCATTCGGTGATCGTAACGTAGCTGAATGCATGTGTGTGCTATCAATATCGATATTTGAATGAATATTATAGCGGGTGGTATGGTGCTTGTTTTCTTCAAAATTCTCTCTCTTTTTTATTTATATTTACCGATAATAGATTCGAGAACTTTTTGCGAAGAGTAGACAAATATTTTTTGCAAAAGGAATTGAAATCACACGTGTCTCAAGACCGGATGAGTTTCAGTGGTACATCCAATGATTGTTTTCCAAAACATCTACTCTATGGATAGTTGAAATCTGGGTGCAGACCTTCAGAAATATCGCACGTATGATCGAAATACGTTCCTCAAACAGATACGACATTGCTCGGTATTGAACTTACGATGTGTAAAGCGTCATCTTCAAATTCTGTACTTGGAGACACTGCTCTCGACTGTTCAACATTGTTCTTGCTAATCATCTGAGTAATGTCTATCATTCTGAGCGCTGCGGAAGAGTTTGTTTCTCCGAATCGGAATTTTAGTAATCCGAAACCCTGCATTCAAGAATAACTTTGTTTACCATTTATCCACTGTTTCAAGGCTCACTGAAACCTACGTTACTGTCTCCATTTGATGACGTCAAACAGCCAGAAACCGGTAGTGGTGTGTAAGTGCTGTGGAGCTCATTACTTTATTCGTACACCATTCTCCATCCGTTGAACGCCGAAAGGAGACTAAATGTCATGAGCTTAAATCTGGATGATCATTGATTTTTATTATTTTATATGCATTTAGTGCATACACACCATGCTTGTTGATGATCGATGTTGAATCGGATTTAGAATGAATCTCAAACTCTACAGTAAACTCATACCGAAAACTGCGTTAAGCACCCCTCACCACTTCCAAAGTATACATGATGTTTTCTCCAGCTAACTTGTTTACACAACACGAACGTGAAAGTTCATATTACCAATGTAATACCTGGGCCAGTCCGGTTTTGTTATCTTTGCCACGAAAATCAATAAATTGATAAAATGCCTCGGCGAAAACCCATGAAGACCTCACCAATTTGAGGATGTTGATGTTTGATTGGCCTTATTCTCAGAAACTCTACGCAAACGTATCGCCAAGACAGTTAGTTGAAAGGATAGTGCAGTGGAAGATATCGGAAAGATATCGAATATGTGATAAAGGCAAGAAAATCGTTTCGTAATGATAGCTAAACTGTTTGAGTTTATCAAATTGTCAAATAGGAAATTCCGAACAGAACGCACGCACCAAATGAAAATTCGCAGACAGCTCCGTTTGGATTGTGGTATTTCCCACATGAAACCTTGACTTCGGATGCTGCTAGAAGTTCGAAGTTTGAGTAAATTATTCGGCGAATCGGAAATTGTAGCAAGTACTTTGAATGTAACGATAAGATCGCTTTGCATTGTCCTTTTTGTAAGCGTCCTCGGGTCCAGCCTTCTGAGTTACTTAACGTAATGTACGTCGTCAAAACCATGGACTTGCTACGAAGCTCTATGATATAATCGGTCCGGAAGTAAAATATCTCTCTGAAGCCATATTGTTTATGCTTTGGTAGCATAGTTCAGAACCGAGAGTATATAACCAACGTAATGTGTTACTCACATCCCCATCCCTTACACACCACTACCGGTTTCAGGCTGTTTGCCATCGTCAGGTGGAGACAGTAAGATCAGGTGTCAAGTGCTTGACCAAGAAATCCTTTGTGATTCTGTGTTGGAACATCGTGGTTCTTTGTAGAACCCGATATAACAGTGGATCAGTTTACTTTGTTTACCGCTTTCACCACGGTTTTCAAGGCTCTCCAACATAACGATGGCCACACCTGAAACCGAGTGGTGTGTAAGGGATGAGGATGTGAGCAACACATTATGTTGGTTATCCATAAGCGCCTCGAGTGCTTGACTAAGAATCACTTTGTGATTCTGTGTTTGAACATCGTGGTTCTTTGTAAGAACCCTATATAACAGTGGCATAAAAGTTTATCTTTGTTTACAGGTGTATATAAGTTTTAATCTTAAAAGAGAAACAACATGAGTAAAAATGTCCAAATATCCTACGTAACATGCGCAGCGGCGAAGAGACGAGTTTGTAATCAGCTTCTTATTGTAGGCTATTTTTCAAACTACATATATTGACACCCGGGTCCTTTTCTTCCACTGTGTACTCCAGGAATTGATCTTCGACCTTGCATCAGTAGGAAATGCCAGGATCTCGTCCTATCTGCATGCTCTTGGACATTTGCATATTTTGAGGATCAGTTATGTAAAGTATTCTGGTGGATTTGTAACACGAATAATCATCGACGCTGCTGTATCTTCTCCATACTTTTATCTCATCAGCGAACAGAACCATTCGACTGAATTTTGGTGTTTGTAAATCGTTCGTGAGATAGTATGCACTCTCACGTTGACCAACCTTTCTTTAGACCCACATTACTGCGTCATTGATATGCATTTTTCTTATCATTATATCATCCCTTCACGTCTCGAACCAAATACATCCGAAATTGAGAATATATGGAAGATAAAAGCGACATTTCGACTTATTTTATTGCTTTCATTGTTCTTTCTCGTCTTTCTCTCCCACGAAGTTAACATGCATCGTAGTAACACTGACATGTTTATGGTTATCATTGATAAATGGTTGCCATGGGTAACGGAGTGTCTTACACGCAGAAAGCGATATTCGTCATAGTCATAGCTTTTCGAATAAAGGGTTGAAGGGTTTATGGTTGAAGAGCGAACATTTTACAATACCGCAAGACTTCGTTATATAACGAGTTGAGTATATCAAATGATTTTGGTTTACATGTGTAATTCCGTGCTAGGAAAGTGCACCACATGTTAAGGTAATGAAAACCTACGGCAAAATTTACTCCAACAATCAATACGTGGGATGTAAAGGCATAGTTTGTGTCTCTGTGTCACTTTCTCATCATACTATGGAAACTAGTGTTTTAGTAAATGCCCTGCGGTAGACACAATTCTAGATAGATATGGGTAATATCGCACCGTATCGTCATTTACGTAAAGTTACATAGAACCAGTTGGCGAAGTCTTTCGTAGTACGGAATATTGCGAAAATTCTATATTAGCATTGTCGCTTTGTGTAATAAAGGAGACCAAATCTCCGTCGCATACTTCATCATCAGACAAAGGTAGACGTTTATTATCTTTGGTAATGTTACCAGAGAGAATCTTCCAATCTGCTGACCTGTCGATATACATATTCTGATAGTGAACTGTACTCTTTATGTTCCCACGAATTCCACACCCGAAAGTACTTTTCCAGGAAGCTCCATACCAGGATTGCAGTTCCCTATAGATATGTCCATGAACATTCCTGCAAAGATGAAGCAACTTGCATTTCTCTGTGTTAAATGGCGTATAATTTACAGACCAGGCTGTTTCTAACAGCCGTCTGCAGAACTGATACACGTCCAAATTGTCATATCATACGCTGAGTGAACTAATTACGAAATTATCAGTGAGATAACATGAGAACATTATTTTTCTGTTAGAGATGTTTATAATTGATGCTAACATCATTTAGTACTACAGAATAAAGAACAGTGCGTGGTGTGTTAGTGAGTGAAAGTTGATTGAGAATTTATTAAAATATGTGGAACTCAAAATCCCACGCGTAGATGACTAAACAAATGCTGGATTGTCTCTAAACTTCATGTTCATGTACTTCGCAGCAGACATTTCGACCGGATCGATCGCTAACTGAAGGAAGAAATCAGTCTGTTTGAAGAAAAAATGATCAATAATTCGTACACTTATGTGACCTTCGATTGGGTAACGTGACCTTAATCACCTAACCGTGGATTCTTTCAAAATTAATAGAAAACCTTGTTGTAAGAAGATAACGTCCGAATCGCAGCTTCATATTATCGAAGTGTACGTTGTGAGATAGAATCAACGGGGGTCAATCAATGTCAAACCGCGTTTGCTGTTCTAACGTGTTATATCTGTGATTTGCTACTGCTGACCCAGCCGTGTGGTTAAGCGGGAACACAACCGTCACTGAACTCGTGTATTCACCGAATGCGAAGAATATCACACGTGAGCGAATGCGTGAATAACACAGTGAGTAAAATCACAATTTGAACTCACCACCGATCTAAACATCATCGAGAAAGCTCATTTGCATGCATTTCCCTACCACACACACCCCACATCCGGTTCCCTGTTTTGTGTACTCGTCGGGTAAGGATAGTAGGACCAGGATACACATGCGCTTAAAACAGTGGAAGAATGGTTGACAAGTTGCGCTTGTATGTCACTGTTGGACAAGGTTGGTACGACCAACCTGTTCAATCACGTGCCCCCACTCAAAGTCGGGGTTTAAACCCTTTACCATGAACGATAAAGCACATTTGCATGCATTTCCATCACACACATACACACCACGACCGGTTTCATGCTGTTTGCACTCATTATGTAGTGACAGTAGGATCAGGATCCGCATGCGCTTGAAACAGTGGAATAATGGTATACAAGTTGCGCTTGTATGCCAATGTTGGATAAGGCATTTGCATGCATTTCATCACAAGCCACGCATCGTTATCACAACACTATCTTCATCATGTCTGTACCGGCAGTCACTTCGATTTGATTTTCCACTTGCTTTCGTATCAACAGGTTCAATGCAAGCCCTCACACAACGCTGGGTGTGTTTGACCGAACTTGACGAATTTCGACAGCGGTTGACGTTATTCATCGTCTCACGTTTTCGAGGACAATGTCACTAGAACAAGCAATCTTTTGAAAATCCGAATACTTACCGCTTTGTCGGACGTTTCGGCAGTTCCTGCTCTTGTGTTTGATCATCCGGTGGTGTTCTACAAATCATCTAATAGTTTGTGATGAACACTCTTCAATCGTGCACTGCACACCGTCATATCTGGTGAAATCGAGTACCTTAGAGTTGGCACGTTTAAACCACGTATACAACACAATCTTGAGGAGCAGATACAGCTCTTGGCTGCTGAACGCAGATCACGACACCGGCGTGCAACTGACGCGATACAACCGAGATATGATTATCTTTTCCAGCGCTGTAGGAGAGATTGTTTCTCCCGAATCGGACTGTTTAGTCATTCCAAAAGCTATGGAACATGAACATTCATGTGATTGTGATGTACATCCATGGTCAACATCGACCGACGGAGGCCAACAACAACAACAACAACACAATCTTGCCTACTGGGTTTTTGTCGGTGTGTTATCGATCGTTATGTCACGTGCCGAGACTGGATAATCAGTTCAAACGCCACGACCGGTTTCGAATTGTTTGTTCTCATGACAGGTTAATCAAGTGCGATTTGACTTGATGCAACAATGGACATTTGATTAAATTTGACAGTTTGAAATGCGATAAAATGTGGACATGCATTAATTTAATGAATGAAAAATCAATACCTAAAACGTTTAATTGCCATATAAGTAAAGTAACTATGATAGCCGGCTTGGTTGCCAGATGTTATTTATAACTGATTCTGCAACCCGAAGAATTTGCATTGATCACATATTTTGGTCTTATAAATTTCCCAAATGAACCACTTGTAATGATCGACGGAGATGAACTCACGTGGCGTTTAATAATAAAGACTGGATTGTTATATAATGCATCGTGTTACGCACATCCATGGTACGTGCAAACCATAAATGGTTTCTGGGTTGTTTGCCGTTGACCAACGTAATGTTACCAGTAATGCACCTTAGATTTAAAGTTCAAATCCGTTCGCTTCCACTGCTGCTCGGTTCTGTTGCTTTTAGTAGGTCGTTTCGAACGGCAAACCCAACTCCACAGAGTCGAGGCTCATCGGAACCTCTTCCTTTCCAGAAGAATGTGTAATCACTTTCTGTTAGCTTACCAGTGTCTGGTAATCACGTCTCTTGCAGGGTAGCCACGTCGACATTCAGTCTCTTTAGCTCGTTGTTATTCACGGCTGACTTTCTTACGCCTCTGATATTCGAGACGTCATCATGAAATCTTGGAAGCATGGGTCGGACGATCCAGGTTCCCAGTTTCAGTATTTCGATTCGCTGCTGCGGAAAAATACAGTCTGCTTGTCGGTTGATTCCTAATCATCATGCACTCAATGAGGATAGCAGACCGTGGCAAGACGGCACCTTATTGACTGGGGGCTGCCCAGCTTGAGACGGGTGGTATCCGTCCAATGAGACCTGAAAGTCTCTCCCACCGTCGAAAGCAGCCCTAGGCGCTGAGCTCTACGCCAGTGGAGCCATAGCTTTTAACCGGTATCTGCTGCTTCCCGCAGAAGCGGAATGGAGTGTCCTCTTCATTGGTGCTTTGTGATGCACGCCGAGGCAGTTCAATATGGAGAACTAGCTGTTGCCCGTGCAGCAAGTGCTCCCTCTCCACGGCCCCACTGGAACCAAAGGAACAGCTAGGCTGATACGTTTGGACAACGATGCCGTCGCAGGAGCTGGCAGGACGAAGTTGAATAAACTTTGAACTGCCTAATGGGACTCCGGCTCCGGATTTTTCCTCGAGGTTGACTCCCGAAGCCTTTTCCATAATTGGATGTAGCCACAAAGCAGTGGATGTTTCAAATAAGGGTTTTTCTTCTCCTGGGTGGACCGTCTTCACGACTTACGAGCTCCACCTGCCCGAAGCATGCTGGTTTTTAGGCGCCTGTCAGCCAGCTTCGCCCTTTCTCCTGTCAGCAGAAGCAGTTCCGCCGGGTCACACAGGACCACGCGTACAGGCCAGGAGTTTGACTTGGTTGTCAGAGGCGATATGAAACTCGTGCCATTGGAGCATTTTGAAATTGGGTGATTATCCCCAAAACCTCCCCGGCCGTGACAACCTTGATTACCGATTAATGTTTGACATTGATCGTATTCATTGTGTATGTTCCACATCTCTTCTGTGCATATTGTAGAGCTTCGTGTGAAATAACAGAAATGTGTATCCTTTTATCTAATTTTGTCTTTTGATTACAAAAATCTGAAGACATTCTAATGAAAAAAACATTTTACGTAAATTTGCTTCAACGGATTCAATTTCAATTTCTTTCTATTATAAAGGCTAACCGATCTGTACCATACGTATTTCGAGGTTTTATAGATTTTGGAAGTATATTCCATGCAGATTCTCAGAACTCAGAACTCAGAAAATTTTATGGTAGAATAAGCAGTAAGCTTAACAATAACCATAGGATGACAAGGTATATGAAATATATAAAAAATATAAAATATCTAAAAAAAATCAATAGGGACAGTCACATACCGCATGATTCGTCATAAATTCATCGAGTTTGAAAGAGAAAACCTCAACAGATTCTGAGCGTGTGATTTCTTCAGGCAAATAGTTCCAAGTGAAACAAATTCTTACCGAGAAAAAATTACGACGAATATCCATTTGAGAATGCGGAATGCTTAAAGCCTTTGAATGTGTTCGTGTTCGAGTAAGGCCATTGGGCTTTAGCAAGTGTTTAAGGGGATGGTTTTCGGTATGCAGGATTTTGAATGTCAACATGAGGTCACTACATATCCGTCGTTGGGTAAAATCGTGTAGGTTCAGTTTTAACATTCGATCTGGGAAAGGCAAATTTCTGTAACGGGACACCAACTTTGTAGCACGATGATAAATCCTGTCGAGTATTTCGATATCCTTCCTCAGCCATGGTGCCCAGGCTTGGATGGAATATTCCATAACAGGACGTATATACGTGTTCATTACCCGGGGTAGGGTTTCGGGCGTAAAAATCCTGAATATTCGTTCGAGAAGACTCGACCGATTAAAATTCTGGATCACGAAGATGTGAGATCGATCTTGATCAAATCCACTTTTTCGGTCTCATTTTTTATCACAAATCGATACATTCCTTGGGACAACCAATCCATGTTCACTTCAAAATTCGAGATTTATGGATAAAGTCACATTTATCGTCACAATACACATATGATCGAAATATTGATACAAAAATATATGCGTATGAATTATGATAAATCAGACCTGTTGACTTGGGTAAAGCAGAGAAATGAATTGGCAAGATGTGTGCGGTAATATCAGGAATAGCCCCCATATAATTCTCAAGATTTGATTCGAGGAAATTTAGAATAATGGAAAACGAAGGTAAACTTGAATGCCCATGTCTCATAGGATTCGTACAACGAACCAAGGTGGTAATCCATACGCGTCTTGATTGCTTGACCACGAATCACTATGTGATTCTGTGTTTGAACATGGTGGTTTGTTGTACTAACCCTATGTAACAGTTGCATTCAAGTATAACCTTGTTTACCATTTATCCACTGTTTCAAGTCTCACTGAACCTAATCTTACTGTCTCCACCTGATGACGGCAAACAGCCAGAAACCGGTAGTGGTGTGTAAGGGATAGGATGTGAGCAACACAGTAGTTTAGTAATCTCTCAGCACTTGACTAAGAATAATTCTTTGATTTTGTGTCTGAGCATCGTGGTTCTTCATAAGAACCTAATCTTACTGT